>JANHFJ010003549.1:151805-164053 GCA_032468195.1 Cerberus rynchops
TGGGCGATCCGACGGACCTGATAGAAAGCCCCCCTGGAGACGGCTGCGATATGTTCCTCCAACGACAGCCGCACATCCAGGAGGACACCCAAGTTGCGAGCCCTCTCCGTGGGGGACAACATTTCATCCCCCACGGCCAGAGATAACGAAATCTGGCTGAATCAAGAATTAGAGCATCATTAATTGGCTGGACTATCTTGGATTGTGCAACCGACCTGTGTCCCACTCTTGTTATTTTCCTTGAACATGGGCAAAGAGATTGTCATAGGCTGAAAAGTCACAAACCCTTAGACTAGATCTGATCCCAGAATTTGGATACAGATATGTTGTGTTCCAACTGGTTGTCAAATGAATTGATCTCTAAGGTTATTCCATCACAGCTCCAGATTCCAACTCTTAGCCCATGTTTCATCTTCAGATATTCAACATTCCAGGTTCATGCTAATCTGACTTCTTTATCATCTTTATCCATTATTCATTATCCATAATTCATTTTGCTCTTCAAAGCTTTACAGGGCACTTTAGAGAAATTAGCATATTTCTTCATTTTAAAATTTGATTTGCAGACTTTAAAAGCTCCTGGCAAAATTAATAATTTGACAATCATAAGGTCTGGATAAGATACCTTATATGCTTTTATGCATTCATGCACTAGCTCTTAGTCATACGTTCACACCTGCTGGAAAAAGACTTTCTGTACCATCAATTTAACTTAAACATTTAATAATCTCTAGTTTTTCTCTCCCCGCGCCCCACCTTCTTCTTCGCTTTAAAATATCCTTAGGCCTCAGAACAAATTAGAAACTTTCTATAAAATAGAAAGGCACTAAATTTTATGTGGCTAGAATTAGAAAGCAGGCACTTGAACTGATAAAGGACTGAAATCAGGATCAGTCAGGGTCTGATCTGGATTTTGTCCAAATGACCAAGAGGAACTTCTTTGAAATCTCCAAGTTTGCACTCCCTTTTTCCAGTGGATAGTTGTTAGACAAAAGCAGGTAGTTTGTCTTAAATTCACACTTTCTGGGCTTGATGAAAGCATGGAGTGAATCTCTGTTCCTAAACCTCAGCATAAAGGTAGTGCCACAGATCAGTTCCTTAGGTGCGTTGTTTTGGGTTTGCCATAACGGGATTGCAAAAAGGTAACCAGCCAAATAAATAAACAAATTTAATGCTGTGGGTTGTTTTTTTCCCTCCAGTGTCTGATTATGAATTGGGCAGTGAATTGTTTATTTATTATTAAACTATTTATTTAGTTTTCCTAACTCCCATTCAAAAGCCTCACCACTGCTATGACAGCCCTACCATACCATAAAGAGGAACCTCAAAGAGACCATTCCTCTGTATTAGTGAGGACAAATCATAACTAAGCTATAAAAAGTCTAAATAGCCACCAAGTGGCAGCAACTAATTTTCTCTCTCTCTCTTTCCTGCCTTTTTTTGGTCATCTGGATCTTTTCAACCTAGTTTACAGCTACAGTAGATCATTTTTCTCCTAGAAACCCAACCAATCCCCCTGAAACTGGATCTCTTTCTCAGCAGACGGAGAGAGTGACTTTTCTTTTGCTCTGAAAGGAAAAGGGAGATCAGTCCTTTCCTCTCTGACCTGGAAAAAATAGGATGGGGAGGGATTTTTGCTCCCCATACATAGGAAGGAGTATCTCCTCTGGAATAGGAAAAATTCAGTGAAATGCTCTAATTCTAAACAAAACTAATTTTCTTTCAGTGCATCCGGATAGAGCCAAGAAGTACAATCTGAAAAAAAAGGAGTGCAAACATCTTAAAGACTGTGAAGTTTCTCCATCTCTGGTCCTTTTCTTCTCTAAAAGCATATCTCTTCCATGCTACTATATTTTATTGGTGGAAAAGAAAAGTAAAATGAAGGCAGTGCATTTGTTTTAACACTGGCATTTTATAAATGGAGATCTCAGCATAAAATGTTTCACGTAAAGGAAGGATTCAAATGATTTGAATGCCTTGAGCCCATTCCTGTTGATGGCAAACTCTTCACATAGGTTCAAAAATCACTCCAGTGTACAAAGTGTCCAGTTTAGATCCCCAATGGGAAGCCATCGAGATGCATTGAGCTTCATGTTTCATTATCTCCAGGCCATAGATTGGCTAGGTCAATGGACCAAGGTATCTTAACAATGCCAACTAAGGAAAGATGCTTTAGCATAGTCTGCCTGTTGTGATTCAGTGCTTTGATTCCTTGTTTTTGTACTTGTATTCTAACATGGACTCCAGCAGAATAAAGAAATCTTCACACTCTTTGTCCTTCCCACAAAAGGAGACAGGGTGGCAGCCAGAGGTGCAGGGACCAAAGTGCTCCATGCCAGCTGCTAGACTCTTTGTCACCAATCTGATTGGTAGACTAAACAGCCAGGACCCAGCCTGATCTTTCCCTCATTCTCTCTCCAGTGTGAGACGAGTGCTATAGAAGGAGACAACGTAGGCTATCAAGGAGAAATTACCGCAAGAGCATTCCTGCTAACAAGGAAGAGGGGGAGTCGGCATGCAATGGTTTGCATCAAAACTGGCAGCAACTCACAACTGGGAAGCCTTTGCTGTGGGGGTGGGAAGAGCAGCATTAACAAGACTGCCTGCTTGGTGGCAGAGTGGCTGAAAGTCCCAAGCAGGTCACTGGCTAAGTGGGAAGTCTTTGAGAACACTTTGCTCCACTGCCTCACGGCCAACACTGTCTTTTGCAGTAGTGCTGAGTGGAGTGGGCAATGGGAGCAAATCGCCCAAGCGCTGCTAATAGCCAGGCCTCAATCAAAGTATAAGTTCAGCAGCTGAAATACACACTTGAAATATAAACCCAAGAATTCTTTCAGTTTCTTCTCTTTCTCTTTACAGGGAAATTGACTTCAGTGGAAGAAAACAAGGGAGAAACAAATGACAGACTAACAGAATCGGAAGGGACCTTGCAGGTCTTCTAGTCCAACTCCCTGTTAAGGGAGGAAACCCTATACCATTTCATAAATCAGAAGACATTGCTCAGAAGGCATGTTCGCCTAATTATTATATACTATACCATACCACACCACACCACACCACACCACACCACACCATAACATACAATACCATACTATACCATACCACACCACACCACACCACACCACACCACACCATAACATACAATACCATACTATACCATACCATACCATACTATTATAGTTATCATATACATATTTGGCAGACATGCCTTCTGAGCAATGTCTTCTTATTTATGAAATTCCCTCCCTAGGGAAGTATGCTTAGCCCTTGGTTGACCATGTTTTAAACAAGCCAAGGTGATTTTGTTTCAAAAGATGTTCAATATTTACATTGCTTTCAAGTGCTGTTTTTTCAAAGCTTGGCTTAACAATTATGCTGTGTTCAGGATTTTAATGTCCCAAATCCTTACAGATGTGTTCCAGAATGCATACTCAGTAGAAATTCTGGCTGTGAATCCTAGACATTTATTTATATATTTGTTATATTTTCAATCCATATTTTGTTCAGGAGGTCAAGGTTGTGTTAACTCTCCTCATTTTTCCCCACAGTAACAAGCCTGTGAGGTAGATTAGGCTGTCCCATAATCACCAGTGAGCTTCCATGTCAGGTGATGAATTTGCGCCAAGTCCCATAGTTAAACCAACTGTTTGTCAACCTTTGCAAATTTAAAATAGGTGGACTTTAACTCTCAGAATTCTGTAAGCTGAAGTCTGCATATCTTAAATTTGTTAAAGCTGAGAAACACTGTTTTCATCTCCACATCATTGGAGTCCTAAGGCATCTGAGAGACATCATGGCAGAGAAGGCTCTTGTTTCATTGTAGTATAGAAAAACCATGATGTTAGCCCTGAAATATTACATGAAAACATCGAAAGAAAATATGGGATATATCTCATATATTTCTGTTCATCGCTTAGGTGAGTTTCTATCCTAATCTTTATTAAATGGTTTTCCAAGCCAATTTTTTGTATTCATTCATTCCCATTTATGCTATCCCACACTCCCCAAGCCCAGATGGTCATCTCCTTTGGTCAGAAACATGCATTGGCACTTTTAAAACCTTTGTAATTCGGTCAGCACTACATACATTGATCATGCAGTTAATTAAACCATCAACCAACCATTCAACAATTCCATAGTTGTAAAAAAATAATAGCACTTATACAATATCTTCCTCTCAAAACTCTTAGGCAATTTAGTAATCTTGACCACAAATATATATTCCTGTGTTAATTTAGCATATTAGAAGCAGATGGCAGATGTGGAACTGAGTAACCTATAACGTATTTTCTTAGTCTTTTTAAAATCTCTATCATTTTCAAAAGTTCTTTCTTTCCTGTTCACTTCTTGTATTATGTACTTTTCAGCTTCATATGATCAGTGAATGTCACTTAACTAAGCTTTCTCATCAAGTTAACTTCTAAACATCTTTCAAGCTTGCTAGCCAAAAGGTCCCCTGCTAAGTGAATGAAGGTAGGAAGAAACATCTGGCTGTTGTCGTCTGGAAGAGGCTGGCTTATCAGCTTTAGTTCTTGGGAGGAAAGCAGATATCAGGTGAAGAAAGTTTGTTTACCATCTGTGTGTTCAAAGGAAAATCATCAGGGGCTTTATCTGTTTGGGCAGGGAGCACATCAGAGATGCAGGCCTTGATTTCCCGAGAATAAATATCCCTCCATGTTGATGATAAAGTAATAGGAAACAATGCTTTTAAGTAGCCAGATGAATGAGAGGAGAAAAAGAGAAACAAAAAGAGTGAGTGTGTGTGTGTGTGTGTGTGTGTGTGTGTGTGTGTGTGTTTGTTTATTCAGTGTGTGGCATATCATACACAGATTGGCAAGATATATTAACATTTTACCTAGACAGTAAAATACAATAAAATACAAATGTTAAAAAGATCTACCAGTGTCCAGGGCATCTATTTAAATTGCAACTTTGTTTATATGAAAATGATAAGTTCATAGGCTAATAAATTATAACTAACTGGCCCAAGAAAGCTACTTCTGATGTAGCTTGTGCATTTAAAATAAGTTCTTGCTCAGTTGTATATCCTTTGCTCATTGCTCAGTTGTCTTTAAGTTTTTTCCTATGTATTCTCTTTGCTGAATTCTGTCTATCATACTGATATGAAGAAATTGCCCATAGCAATCATCAATTTAGAATCCAAGAGACCATGAGTTCTAGTCCTGCCTTAGGTACAAAGCCCATTGGGTGACCTCACACTCTCTCAGCCCTAGAGATGAATCAATGGCAAACCACTTCTGAAAAACCTTTGTAAAAAAATTTCAGTGATTTGTTCAGGCAATCACCAGGAGAAAAGACTGACTTGAAGGCACACAAGAAAAAAAAAATCATTTTCTACTAAAAGATCAATACAATTGGTGCCTATACATCTGGGAGGAGTGGAGACTTGGCAATTGATATATATATAATAATATTCCTTAGCATGCTCAGTTTGTGGACTACCACAGTTGACAAATAAACAGGCTGAATTTCTTTTGCTTCTTAGTTCTGTTGATCTCTAAAAAAAAAAAAGACAGAAATATGGCCTAGAGCTACATAGCACCCGCTGCTCTTATCTCCTCCCTCTGAGGAAAAAGGTTTCTATAAAAGCTTTCTGTGTAGGGACATTGTGCACTCCCTCAGAATGATGTGTCGGCCCATAAATCATTGGTCCCTATGATTTATATACAGACTCACACAGGTTAGGTAATTGCAGTAAACAGAATAAACAGAACTCACTCAGGCTGGATTTATGGGTGAAAGAGAGGATTATTAACCACCAAAGACGAAGAAAACTACTTAGCAAGTCCCACACTTGTGTTTTGCCCAGCCCTTGCAAAATATTGCTTAAACATTTTCAAGTTAAAGAGGAACTGCACCAGTTCCAATTATGGTCCCAATAACTCTGTTTTCCCAACAAGAGATTCAGCACTGAACTGTTATTATTCAAGAAGTGATAAGCCAATCCTTCTGATCTGCTGTGATATGGAATGTTAGTAGTATATTCAAAATTCTGTTATAAAAATTGTTTTAGTTGTGGCTTGTATGTGATAAATTTGGTCTCACTTGATATATTCAGAAAGCTTTATGAACGGCAAAATGTTAGATGCTTTCCCAGTTAGTTCACATGACCTCACTAACCCTTCATTCTTTTGTTTTTCTATATCAAATGAATTTTATGGACCGACTGGCTTTTCAGAAACTTCCAAAGCAATCCTATTACGGCAAAAAAATAGAAATGTTGTGGAAGATCTACTGCAAAATCTAAAATCATCCATATTTCCTGCAGCCAGAACATAAAATGGACAGAGTGACCTTTTTCATTACCTTTCCTTCCCTACATTTCTTCTTCATTCTCCTCACATTCTGCTCAGTGGCAATCAGAAATGTGTGCCTGGGCAGAAGAGAACTCCATAAATGCATGCCATTTCCAGGCGGTTGCTTTGGAATAAATACTGGAACACTGGAGATGGAACAGTGATAGAATTTCTCTCTACCAACATCTCTAGTTACAGATTAAGACATTCACAGTGCCCAATGGGATGCTGGTTGCTCTATCTATAAAGCTGCCATGACTCTCTAAATTGCTAACATACATTTTCAAGAGAAAGACACATTTTTCTTTTATATTAGCTTTTCCCAACCTACAGCTGCCTCAGGCCCATCCAGCATAATCAATAATTAAGGACAATGTAGGGATAACTGTACTAATGTACTGGAAAGTCAACCCTGAACTTAGATTTGGAAGATCCAAAAATTCTAATTGCAAATACTATATCTCCTTTTTTTTTAGATTTTTAGGTTTGAGTGCTAGTTGTCCACATTTCAAGCACATTTAAATCCAGTTCAATCAAATGTTAGATTAGATTTTGTGGCAGAAAATGCCTTGTTCACCCTTGATATGCTCTTTGCTGAAAAACTGCAAGATTTCACTGCAAAATTTGGAGATAGAAGTTCTATTTTACAACGATTGTGCTCTTACTTGGAGAATTGTTTCTTAAAACATATGCCAGGGAACAGCTGCTGTATTCCAATACAACAATACTATGGCATCCCTAAATGATCTTATTTCTTGTGTTTTATAACAATGTCTTGCGATAGTTAACTGGAGATGTTTATGTTTGAAATTCTAAATAGCTTAAGACTAGAGAATTTGAAGGAATATCTCATCCCATATGTATGTACTGTATATATGTATGTGTGTGAATGTTTGCCCAATCCATATATCATTCTTTGTCAAGTGCAAACATCAAAAGAAGTTAGGTAGGTGATTAATTATTGATTCTCCTTCTCAGCAGAGTTTAACTAACATTTAGATTCTTATAGCTACCGTATTTCTGTTCAAAGACATTTTAGGTTTAAGATCTCAGATTTTCTCTAAATTGTGTGTTTGTGTGTGTGTGTGTGTGTATGTGTATGTATGTAGGTCTTTGTGTATCCTGTTCTCATTGTTGTTGAATTTTATTCAACATGTTTTCCTATCACTATATTGTCCGGGGTGGGTGGGTTCTTGGATGTAGTATGGTGTGTATTTTGTTCACAATAGGATTTTAAGCAAGAAAATACAATATAGTTGGATGATATGTTAAAATCTCTCTTCTGGCAGAATTCTGTTATAAGAAAAACTCAGGGGGATATAATGATTCTAAATCTATTGCAGGATTATATTATACATTACATTCAGTTTACTAAGCACAACCAGAGCTGCTTTTTGCTTAAAGGTTTCTTTAACTGAAGTGGTCATGGTAACCTCTTCCCACACAAGTTTTGCCAAAGCTGGATTTCAATATGAAAACATCTGACATTATATTGTTGTAACTATAAAATTAAACCCAATGCTACAGCACCATTGGAAAAAATGCTAACATTAGAATGTACAGCTTTGTTTGCATTCTGTAGATTTTAAGAATGATTTCCTAAAATTTAACAATGCTAATATTTTCCCCATGTTGGGTAGCTTTTTCTCATCAAGGAAAACTGAAACAATCCGTTTTCAGTACATCTTTATTTGATTGTGTTGAAACAGAGTTGTATTTTAAACAGCACTGTTTAAATTTACAAATTGTTCTAAGATCAGAATTGTCTATGCCATTGCTTTAAATGTCTTAAACTGTTCTTAATCCTGATTCTAAGAGCCAAGATAGTTATTTTACTATGAGTATCATTTCCATATACTGTATTCGAAATCTGGATGAAAACTGTCCATATTTAGCATAAACTGGATGAACTCTCCAATTAACATTAGCTATATGTTTAGATTTGTCCTAAAAAGAGGGCTTTTTGTTTTTAAGGAACTGAGAAAATGTTGCAAAATAATAAGCAATTCATAAATGTTGGGCATAGTAAATTCATAGTAGCCCTTTACGCTATATTAAGAAGTGCAGGGAATTCCAATCAAGAAAAGGACAACCTAGAACTAAGGAGAAATTTTCTGGCAGTTAGATCAATTAATCAGTGGAACAGCACTGAAAAGAAATTGTTGGTGGTCCAACATTGGAGGTTTTAAAGAAGAGATTGGACAACCATTTGTCTTAATGGTATAGGGTTTCCTGCTTGGAGGATTAGAAGAGCTACAGAATACATAATAACAGAGTGGGAAGGACCTGGTAAGTCATCTAGTCCAACCTCCTGCTCAACCTCCTCCTCCTATACCATTTCTGACAAGTGGCTATCCAGTCTCTTCTTGAAAGCCTCCAGTGATGAAGCACCCACAACTTCTGAAGGCAAGCAGTTCCATTGGTTGATTGTTCTGTCAGAAAATATCTCCATATTTCTAGGTTGAATCTCTCCTTGATCAGTTTCCATCCATTGTTCCTTGTCTGACCTTCAGGTGCTTTGGAAAATAGATTGTCCCACCTGTCTCTGTGACAGCCCCTCAAATATTGGAACAATGCTATTCTGTTATTTGGAAACAAAGAATGGAATCCATAAATCCAATGTTTAAAAATGTTCATTTATTATTAAACTTATTTGTTGCCCATCTCATGGTTTAAGGTGACTCTGAGCAGCTATTTACTATGCATATTGGAAATGAAAGAATTGCAAATGAAAGCTTCACAGCCAGTAGAGATACCAGACATTAACTGGGCCAGTATGATTGGCATAGCACCCAAGATGCTAAATTAGTGCTGGCAGGCATAAAATTACATTGCACAACCTTCTTTTCGGATTCCAGGTATTTTGAATCAAGGGTAATTTTAAAGGCATCTATGTAAATAGATGGTTGTGTTTAGCCTCATAATACAATGAAAGCAACTTCCCCCTCAGTTAAACCAGTCTTCTAGTTTAGCTGGGATTCTGTCAGACTGGAACTGTCAGAAAAGAACAATTGTCAAGTTTGGCTATAACAAAAATTATTCAGCTAAAAACGAATCAGAATCTTATGAATATTATCTCCATTGGGAAAATTCTGTTCTGTTTGGTGTACAGTTGGTTTCTATACTGCTGATCCAAAGCTGCATCTGGTGGACTAGCTCATTATCAGGCAACAGTCCAAAAAAGATATCCTTACATCTGTATTGCTACTAATTTATCAGAGGTTTCTACAGGTGAATAAAATGAAGGGAAATGCTAAACCGAATGACATATGGGGGGGATCTCGGTTTGATCTTTCATATTTCCAGTTAAGCAGTGAACATCTTTACTCAATATTCTAGATGAGTTACTGTTGGACAGTGAGAGTAAACAATTTTGGGCTAAATGGAAAAATAGCCTATTTGTTGGTAAATCTGAGTCCTTGGCAAGCAATTCATTCAGCATTGACCTTAGGTTCTGCCCAGCTTCTTCTTCACTCTGATTCAGAATTTCTGCTTTTTTATATTTTCCCACTGTAATTAGTTTAATTAAAATTCCCACTTGCAAAAGCATTAGGATATTTTTCTACAGCTGAACAAAAGTAGGTGTTTGGGTAAAAAGAAGCAAGTTTTCAAGCTGATGGCCAGGTAAAGACCCATCCGAAAATTGGCCAGATTAGCTGGGTGAACATATCTGCATTTAATAGTTGGGTTGTGTGCCAACATAGTTGAGGGCCATACAAGGTGCAAATGTACCTCTTGAATCAAAAATAGCAGGTGATCAGTGATGGGGGTAGTGACAAATGTGGCAATGCTGCCTTTGTATCCAAAAACTATTTTCATGTGCTCCCTGGCTTCTCTGCATTAGAACAGATAATGTATACTACCCGATATGTTTTCATAAATGAATTGGAATTAGAGAAGAACACCGAGGTGGCTAGTATTTGCTGATGAAATCAAGGTATTCAGGTAGAAGAAGCAAAAAAGGAATCATGATATGCTTCAATAAGATCTTACCAAATTAAGGAAGGGAATGGAAAGGGGAAAGTAGGGATGGCATTAAAATGGCAAATGAGGTTCATTGTGAGCATCAAGGTGCACATTGGAATAGTCCATAGAAGAAAAAATTCTAACTAGGTAGTATATACAGATCTGGCTTGAACTAAACCAGGAAACTAGCTAAACCAGGAAAGAGAATTCAAGGTTTGGGTGAATAACTTTAAAAACTAGACTTTATTTGCCGATGTGAGAAAGATTGATCCCATGTAAGATTCATAGGGAGAAAAGATAGAAAATAAATATAAAAACTCTTTAATGTTTTCATACAAACTTTTGATGCAGTAATTTTTAAGTTAGTTTGTACAATTATTAAATATCCTCTCAAAAAGGATTTTATAATGCTGGAAAAAGAAAAGCATAATCAAGATGAATAATGAATGGAAGGACTGGAACAATCCTCTATAATGAAAGGCAGAGCAAAAGCTGGGAGAGGGATAATACAATAAAAATACATATGTATAGTGTGTAAAGAATGTGAATAAAGATTCACTCTTCCATTTCACTCCCTGTCTTCTAGCAGTACACACTGAGACTATTCACTGAAACTGAAAGAAATCTTTCACTCAGCACTCTGCTGAAATATGGAATTTGCTACCACGTGTATAGATAGACAACTTTAAAAATGGCAGAGAAAATTATTGAAGGATAAGATAATTAATGGCTGCTAGCCAAGATGGCTGTTACGCTGATATCTTAACGAAGAGAAGATCTCTGAGTATGGGTGAGCCTGAGACAACACCATTAAAGCATTCTTACAATAACTTTCATTTATAAATTAAAAGCATTTAAAGCAAAGAAAAGAGCAAGACCAGAAGAAAAATGGATAGATATAGTTACAGTGCCAATGGTGGACCTTTAGAAGACCTGAATGGCCAGATTAAGTACAGATCGTTATGGAGAAAATCTACCATTGAAGTCATTAAGATCTGACACTGACTTGATGGCAAGTATTAATCAAAAATCAAATCAAAATATGCAAAACATCTAAGAAATCCTCCATTGGCACAACTGGCAGAAGGTCTGGAAAAAAATGAACAAGCCCATGCTAAAACACAGCTACATACATACTGAACTTATCCAAAGTTATCACAGTTCCTTCCTTTTTGTCACTCAGAGTCAGCAAGAGCCCATATGGAGGCAATTTGAAGCAAGTGGGCCCTTGTTGGATAACTCTCCTTGGTTAGGCCAAAATAATACCATACAGAGTTGAAGCTACTTGGCAGCCAATTAACCTCCCTCCCCCTCAAGCCAGTACATGACAGGTTAAGAGTCTTCCTGTTTCTGCAAAGTTCTCCACACATAGCCTTGCACACTCTTCAGCTATCAGCCAGAATGATAGCTGCAGCAGAGCCAACACGTCAGCACCTCAGGCAACACACCTCTTACCTGTCAGGAGCTCAGCATTTTGCGGCAATGCGGCATGTCACAGCCCTAGTTGACGAAAATCATAACCTTCTTCATTCCACCATATGATAGATGGGGCAGGGCTAGATTTATTGGCATTTCAAAATTTCTAGAGATTCCACACACAAGAGCTGAGCTTTCACAGCTATGTTTTCAGATCTTTCTGCATGGCTTCCCCATGCAACAGTGACAAGGCAGAGGCAATGGATATGGCAGTTTACAAATAGCATTAATAGGGTTGCTGGGGTTATTCATAATAATATTACTTCTCATCCTATTCAGCTTTGGAAAATCAGGTAAGATGCATTCATTCGCCTGGATTTTCATGTAATTATTCTTGTACTCTTGCCTTAATAATTAGGCTAATAATTAAAGAAGCGCCATATGATAAAATCAGAAAAGGATGCAATGATTTTCCCAGGATTGTAAAGCAGGATCTATACCATCCTAAAAATGATTCAAAATGTTTTAGAATGAGAGAGAGAGAGGGAA
>JANHFJ010003549.1:239313-250265 GCA_032468195.1 Cerberus rynchops
ACCTATGATGCCAATTACAGGCCTCTCTCATTTTTTTAAGTGGGAGAACTTGCACAATTGGTGGCTGACTAAATACTCTTTTTCCCCACTGTATTAGGGAGGAACTGTCAAAACACTTTTTAAAAATTTATAAACGTTAATATGATCATTCATCCCAACATTCCACTAAAAAGAGTTTTTTAAAAGAGTCCTCTATGATTTTATTTTTTTCTCCAATAGTAAACATTTATCATGATTGCCTAGTAAGATAAAGAGGTATGGTTATGGACAACTTGCTTTTAATGTTCAAGTTTTTCTGTAAAAGAAATTCACAGAAATAAGCATTTGGCAAATATTTCTTACAAAAATGTAATATAAGGGGGATGGTCAATAGCTGTTACAAGTTAAAGATGACAATACAATGTGACCAAATGGCATTTTTGGTTTATCTATATTAGTAAGTTCTTACTTAATACTTATAGTTGGGAGAAGAATTTCTGTTGGTAGATGATGAGGTCATAAAGTGCAATGTCATATGACTACATTAATAAGCAATAGCAACCCAGGCAGTTCCCCAGTTGCCATCTTTACGTAAATCACTGCAGATTAAGTGAGGATCTTACGACTTTCTGCTGGCTTCCCCATTGACTTTGCTTGCATGAAGTGGCAGAGATGTTGGAAATTGCAATCGTGTCAAGGGAATGCTGCAACAACAATAAGATTGAGCCACTTGCCAAGTACTTGGTTTGCAATCACATGACTGGAGAGTTGCAAGGTCGTAACTACCAGTATTGTAAATTCAATCAGTTGCTGAAGGAGTGGTAGTTAAGCGAGGATTACTTGTATTATTTCATGTCATCGGTCTCTCCTCTCTTTATAAATGCTTTGGCTGTTACAAAAGAGAATACTTATACACGTTCTCAGAAAAAGGACACAATAAAAATTTATTTTAAATATATTATAAAAGAAAGACCAATTCGTAAAAATACTAAACTTGACATCCAAATGATTTCCAGTTAATCAGCGATACTACATTAAAGTGCTAGACATCCTTGATCTCTCCCAACTTAAGACATTGTCCCAAGATGAACAAAATAAATACACAATTTGTGGCAACATCCAATTTAAAATAAATTGTTAAGCATGCATTACAAAGAGGGAAACTGTTTAAGAATCCCTGAAATCTTTCTACATATGAGCTGCATTTTCCTGCTTCTTTCTCCTTAAATCTTTAGCTGCTTAATAATATTGTTGGAAGAGCTAATGTTATATTTACTTTGGTTAAGTATAATGCAATGTTGTGAATTTAGTGAATATAATTTTCTTCACGATAAAACAATTCTATCTACCACAACATGTTTGTATGTTTTTAAATTCATCCAAATTAAAACCCTACTAGAATGTGAAAGTATCTCTAATTGATGACAAATCTATTGGAGAGCTTAGAACAGAATGTAGTTCAAAAACTCGATCGTAATTAGACCTCAAATTGGGCTATTTTTAAAAAATGGTTTTCTTGATCTAAAAATGATATTTAGGGATGATAAAGTTTGTGTAAAACTTGTTTTTAACTATCCAAACACAACTACATAGTGTCTCATAGTTTAAAGCATTTATATACTCTGTGTTTTAATTTAGGAACAAAAGAGGCATAATGTTAAAAAAAATAAACTTATCTTTTATACTGCTTGTAATATATTTCCTTGGAGGTTCTACTTCCTATGTTGGGAGCCCAGCTGAGATTAAACCCAGCTGGGAGAAAAGCACCTGTAGGAAGTCATTATGGAAGGTAAAATAAATCCCTTATATGGGGAAGACTTGCTTGGTTCTTTTAAGATCAGTTATGAATTCAGAGTATTTAAAAATCTTCAGCAATATTTGTTTAAAATCTAGTTCACTGTGTTCACCAAGATACTACAATTTCTAAAAATGTATATGTACTTTGAGCATGTTAAGGACATTTAGAAATAGGATGCTTAGATTTCTAAATAATTAGTGGCATAATTTTATATGCAGTAATAATGGGAGGCATAGTATCAGGCTAAAAATAATCCAAGACACAGGAACTTTGTGCAGCTCTTCAGCCAGAAATTTTGATTTGGTACATATTAAAGGAGAAATTACTCTCTTCATGCTAGTTTAAATTATGTCAAAGTAGCAATTTTATATCAATGTCAGCACTCTCTGACTAGTTCTATAAAACATTTTCTCCCAGATGTGAATATATTTATATTGCAAATCTATAAGAAAAATGATCAAAATATAAACTTAAATCATATCAAAGAATTTACTATTTGCATGGTAAAAAGAAATACTAATCTTCTACAGATAGCCTTTGACTTATGATATTTGGAACTGGAATTTTGGTTGGAAAGCAATATGGTTGTTAAAATCATCACATGACTGAACCAGATATTCCAGCCATTTTTATAACAATTTTAAAGCAAATTACTACAGTTATGTGAATCACATGGTCACTGAAGTGAATCTCATAATTGTTAAGCAAATCCTGTTTCCCCAATTGACTTTCCTTGTCGAAGCCAGCTGGGAAGGTTGTAAATTGCAGTCATATGATCACAAGATCCTGCAACTGTTGTAAATGTGAATGCCAAGCATTTAAATTCAATCATGTGACCACAGAAGGGGGGTATGTTATAATTTTGAGGACAGGTTGCATGTCATTTTCTGAGGTCATAACTTTGAACTGTCAGTTAAATGAACGACCATAAGTCAAGTATTACAGTGAAGTACTACAAATACATGATTCATCATTATTTTTATCTAGAGCAATATGATCAGAAAATGGCCTGATAATATCAATAAATAGCAACTGCTTAACAGATTTTGTTGTACTATTCACATTTCTGGTACAGAAGCTATCAGATCCTGAAGATGACTAAAACAAATACCACTCTGAAAAAGTATTCAAGCATATATGAAGATGTAAACAGTTTTCTTTTACCACAGCCCTATTAGTAATTAAATTTATATGCCGCCTATCTCATGGTTCGAGGCAATTAGGTATTGGGAAAGATGCCTAATATGCCATATAATTTGATAGGCTTGGAAATTCACTGGAGAAATTGAGGTTAACGCTTTCATATATGTATGCCACCATCTAGGACTAATAGCCAGTCAGGATGTCCTGTGAAGATTAATACCTCCCAATATGTGCACTTGTAAATGAAGTGAAATGTCAGAACCTAGAGATTCTCAGGTTTTCTAAATTGTCCATCATCCTTCCATCTTGCAATCTGAATTTAAAATAAAATCATACCCTCAAAATATCTAACTGCACATAGTACATAAGTCTTATACATTTCATACCTATTTTACTCTTGTCCAGCAAGGCACTAGGAAATTGTTCAAGTTTAAGCTTTTGTTGTACGTTTGCATTTTAAAAGGCACTTCTTTATTTTAATGATGCTGTTATGTTCAATTTTACTGACACTCTTAAGGGGGCAAGCGTATGCAAGAGTTTTCTAAAACAAATAAGTTTTAACCCTGCAAATAAGATCTTTAGTTGGCTTCCAAAAATTCACATAGCATCACAACTGGCCACAATATTTCACTTCATAAAAGGTAAACAGTCAAAATAGTGAGTTAAAACTATACTGAATCACTGCAACTAAGTGAGGAACCACCTATTTACAATCATTTAGAATGCCTTATGGAACAGCATATAAAATACAACATTATAACAGTTTTATAACTTTGCAAGCTGTCTCCAGACTCAAAAGTGTGGAAGGTTTTGTGTGTGTGTGTGTGTGTGTGTTATGATTTCTCTGTGTTATGATTGAGTCCTATACAACTTTGAATGAGGCTATCTAAAGGATTGTTCTTTCTAAATCTTCCTTGGCTTTTAGATCTTTGATATATGTCTTTTTTCACTCCACCACCAAGAGAGTTATGTTTGATGGGAACTCAAGAAAAGGCCTTGTTGATTTCTGCTACCAGAGTTTAGAATTCCCTGTCCCAAAAATTCATCCTTTCAACCAGTGGGTAAAAATACTGTTGTTTAGATTGACCTTTAAGTATATTTCGACTGCCAAATTAGGCATATATACTATTGTTTTCATCATACAGCTTTAATTATGTTTTACATTTTAAATGCAATATTTGTGTAAATTGTTAACTTCCTGGAAAGTTTTTATGTAGGATTTAAATTTAATAAATGAATAAATACAAGGTCACAGTACCCACTGTTGTTCTGTAGACTTAGCACCAATAGATGCAATCCTCATATAAACTATGCTTGCTCCTTGAGGTCAAGTGGTGTGACTATTAATCTTTGTAGTATATCCTAGTAAAATTGGGAAGCTAATTTTTTTATTAACATAACTAGATAAATTTCCAGAGGGAGTATTGACAGACATGCAGTCTGGAAAGTTTATAGAACGTGTTTTTATGATTATAAATAAACATGAATGTGGACTAATTATTTACAAACATGGTAAAATGAATGTTCATTTCTCAACCAATCAACTGCTACTATAACAAAACTTTTATGAGTTCTAAAAGAATCATTAGTATTAGAAATCAAGAAATACTAATCTGTCAATTTATTTGGCAAAAAAATGACAAATATTATATTGCTGCAGAGAAGTCAAAACTTCACTGTTCTTTTAAGATTTAATTTCAGTTAGTTTCCAATGGATTGACAGTATTGCCATATTAAATGTAAAGGCTATCATTATAGCCCATTAGGAGTATACATTAGGAAATTCATAGTTAAAACCTGACTTTATTCTTAAACTTGCCACGTATGGCTTGTCCAATGCCTATCTTATCACAGATATCTGGCATTTATATCTTTGAACATTGTGTGAACATATACTGATCGTTATATATTATTTAATCAGGCCTATCATGAAAAAAGAAACATCAAGTTAAAATGGCATCCGGTCATGTATACCAGCGGCCCCCAAGGGCACCCTTTTGGGCACCAAGGACCGGTTCCATGGAGACAGGTTTTTCAGCAGACTGGACAGGGCTGGTTTTGCATGCTGCCTGCATCCTGGGGATGGGGCTTCACTTGTTTGCATGGCCCAGTTTCTGACATGCCACAGACCAATGCTAATGCACGGACTGGAGATATCCCCATCCTGATGTACAGTATTACTGCTGCTATTACTATAAGTTATAGTATGGAAGAATAACACTAATAAGTATATTCTTGTCTTAATTGACATTTTACTGTAATCTACATGTTTCCTGATGTTTAGTTGCTTCAGTTATTGAGAAATTTTCAGTGATGTTTCATTCTTGCAGCTTCTTAACTAAGAACCGAAACATAACAATGAAAGAAATCAGATAATTAAAACTTGAATAAAAGACATTTCACATGAATTCCTTTTTGAATTCCAGCTGTGTCCCTCTATACCTTTCATAGGTTGTCACTGTTTCCAAATCTATAATTATAACAATGCAGATTTCTAGATTTCTTGCTAATGGTGATGAATTATCAGAGACATAGATGCAGCATCATCAAAGTAAAGACTGGCCTGATAGTCACTCTCTCCTGAGATTCTACCTTTTTCATTTTTTAGAAAATTATTTTTTTAAAAATTGTCATATCCCCTGTAAAAATTATGACTGTAATATTTACATATAAATAATGTCTTTAAAGATCAAGATTCTTATTAAAGGTTTCCAAGACTGTTGAATTTGTATGTTCAAATATCCACTGTTGTGTTGAAGATGAAGGATTGCACATGTTCATGAAGATTTTTCGATCACTTTCATTACAGTCCATGCAGCTGCCGCTTACTGGGTGATAAAGTGTCTTGTCCTGACGATGAAAGTTAAAATTAATCTCACTATATGTACTATTTTATTGTTTAAATAAGCTTCTTAAACAAGTTTTGCATAAATAACTTTTTTCATATTAAAAGTCAATATATTATCCAACAGACTTTATTTGGAAACATGTTTTGCAAAAGAAGCATATTGTTAAACATTTGAAATTATAATAGTATTTGCTCCTTGAATCTCTTCTTCTGAACAACATATTATCAATATCTCCCTTTGAGTTTTTTTCTATTATTTAAGCAAAAAAAAAAAAAAAGTATCATTCAAAATGTTACAAGATGATCACACCATTTGATGCAACTACATGTACTTACTTTTCGATATTTCCATAGCTGATTTCCTTTCATTCCATGACAGTCATAAAGGGTGACTTGGCTATTGTGGGAAATAGCATCAAAACAATACTTTTTTGCGTGTTGAGGGTCTCCTGGACGGATATCCTCTCGCCAGCTGAATGTGAATACCTGTTTAATAAACATATGCTATTAGAGAGAAAAAAAATCACATTTTTCTTCAGATAGTTACTTAATTTTTAATTATTTATTTTTTTGACAAGAAATTAGACTTGTATCAGAAAAAAAGGCTGCCATTACATGGTCAAAGATGAACCTATTAAGGTTTTGTATACTGCTATGAGTCTTTCAAACATTGTTTTTATATATCATAGAGAGGAATTATGCAAGAATTGATGCCTTAGATACCTTAAATCATCAAAAATTAGAACCTAATCTACTTGATATATTTGTCTTTTGCCTCTTTTCAGTCATGGACAGGCCTGTGGATTGGGTTACAGCCACTAAAATGGTTTATTTCAGCAATGGTATTACTGCCAAGTACTAAGATGACACAGGCAATTATGGTTATCATTAAGAGCAATTATTTTTCATTGTTTCAATGATATGCAGCATTTTGATTCAGTATTTAAAATTTCCTTTGGAGTATGTGCCAACACAAAAGCTCTCTCAAACCCATTGTCCTATTAGCAACCATTGGCCTGTGATAAATTATTTTACATTTTGCAACAGAATCAATCATTGTAATTCATGAAATGAAATATTTGTAAAATATGTGTTTATTTTTCAAGTTTTATGTTATTAGTTTTGTATACTAGATGTTTTAATTTACTGGATGATTTTATAAATTGCCAAGAATCATTTGACTAAAGCAAGTATTCAAGTAGCAAATTTAGTAAAATAAGTAAATACATAAATAAGTTCATTTAAAAAAATTCACTTACCTGCACATTGCTCCATGCAGCTTCTCCTCTACCTTTTACACAGGTTTCAACTCTTAGTGGTGAACCTAGGCCCCCATGCTTTGTATCTACACAAAGACTGGTCCCTACATTATGGATCTGAGAAACAAAATCAGAGATGAGGGCCATTTAATAAGCAGCAGCTTCGCTGGATGAATTTTGTGACACAATTCTTAGTTTAAAAATGCATACAAAATATGTATGAGAAAACTGCAATAAGTCCAAATTTCATACAATCTTAAAAATAACAAGAAACGATAGATTTACAACTGAACTGAATGACTAACTACATTTATTAAACTGACATGAATCAGAAATATGGAATCATTTATTCTTGAGCCGTGGTGACGCAGTGATTAGAATGCAGTAACTGTCAGGAGTTTGATCCTGATTGGCTCAAGGTTGACTCAGTCTTGCATCCTTCCGGTAAAATGAGGACCCAGATTGTTGGGGGCAATATGCTGACTCTGTAAACCATTTAGAGAGAGTCCTGTAAAGAACTGTGAAGCGGTATATAAGTCTAAGTGCTGTTGCTATTACTTTATTTCAAAACAGCTGTTGGGGATGACATATCAGTTTTGATAGCTCTCCTTAAGATTACAATTGAGGTTACCTTCTGTCAATTCACTCCTTCTAACTAAACCTTCAAAATCTTACTTCAGTTCCTCCTCCCTGTATAATTTACAGAGAGAAGAGGAACCCTGTATTACCATTCTGTGGGTGTTCTAATATCCAGTCATAGAAACTAATACAACAACTTCCTGTTGACATATATACATGTACTATTCAATTCCTATAAGTAATTCTGTAACACAGAAATTAAAAACACATGCATTAAAAACATGTTGACCAGCCTTGGGGAATAGAATCAGAGGGACCAGAAATTCTGTGGTTATTACAGTATCTGTAACTGTATGCTAAAGTGTAGATAAATGGACTGAGTGACTTGAGTAAACTAACCTCTCCCCAGGCAGCAGCTGGAGGTTCCACAGGTGGGTAGAACTTTCCCAAGTCCCAAGCAACTTCATTCATAAACCACCTGAAACTTTTGCAGTTGAGTTTAATACGTAGTTCTTTCTGAGCAGTCACATCCCCTGCAGACAGATGTCGATATTCAGGTCTCCTTTGGTAAATGTATTCTGCATATTCGTCCATCCACACTTCAGCCACCCGTTTCAAGTTCTACAAGATTCCAATATTTTTAAATGAAAATAAAAATTAAAAAAAAAATCATCTTGATAAACAGGAAAGAAAGGAAAATTTAAAAAATGGCTAAGGGTAGCAGACAGGATCATAACAACTAGTGATAAGCAACTCTACTTAATGTCTTTACTGTTGGCACATATAGGAGACTGTTAAAAGGTTAAATAATGTATTTTAGATAGACACTGATATCAGTGTATGTATATGATGTATACATTACCAGTTTGACTTGAAGGCAATTTCATTTTGTACAATTCAAGATACACTATTTCATAATGAAATTATAAGACTGAGTAAATCCACTAAAATTGAATAAAATTTAATACTTAATTCTTCAATACATAAAATATTTTAAAGCCAAACTTGTAATATAGGAAGTCAAATAAGAGATTGTATAATAAAATTTTACATTATTAAAGGAATTTTCCCATTCTTTTCCCACAAGAGGGAGCCTCTAACCACATTTTAAGATATGTTAATTTTGAACAGGAAGTAAAATATATTTTAAAATGAATATTCACAAACTGAAAAGGAAATCTTGAATTTATAAGATAGTGACTAAATTTCTCATTGGAGCATATTTTCAAATATTCTAAAAATTGATAAGTTATTCATTGTAGTTGTGCATGTGAAAACTTAGTGATATGAATTTTGCACATGTTTGACTGTAGCTTTAGATCTTCAAACCTCTTATTAATGCATTTTCCTTAACTTACCTATCTTCTACTTACAGGAACATGAATTTTTTAAATGAAAGGCACAAGAACAGGCTTCCTGTGTTAACAATAATAATTTTTACCACAGTTCAAGTGGATGATTTTTTTAAAATGCTCCATTGTGAAGATGTAAGAACAGCACAGCAAGATAGCTTCTTACCCTAGCTAAGCTGACTCCTGTTGGAACCTTATAAGGGACATATTTTCTATAAATGTGGCCAACTCGAGAACAAGGGATATCTTCCATATGACCTCCACACATCCAGACCTGTGAAATAGGAGAAAGAATATGCACAATTTAATTTTTTTACTACGATGGGCATCAAAGCTTTTGAAAGCAGAAATACTGCGATTTCATCAAAATACACATAGACCTTATATATTGTTCTGTACTTTTTCAGAGTAGTATGTACTGTATCTAAATTTAAGCCAACAGTGTTATTATAAATACACTGGTAATACATACCCCTAAATTAATTGGGACATAAGGTTTCTAATGCACAATCTGCCTTATGTCAGTTTATCTCAAAGAATACTGACTTATATACATGTAAATTCAATCATCTAATACATGTTAGTAATTCCCAGAGTATGCATGAAATGTCTAATTGAAGGTTTGTTCTCTGAGCTTGTGGGTTGGTTTCTGAACGTTTCATTACCAGGCTAAGTAACATCTTCAGCTGAATTTAGGGGATCTCAGTGTTCTGTTTATAAGGGCTTTGTGTGGTCAGTGGATCTTGTGATAGATAGGTCAGGTGTGGGTGTGTTGTTTAGCAGAGAGTCACATAAAGTTTTGCTTAACAACAGAGTTTCTGGTCCCAACTAGGGTTATTAAATGAGGACTACATGTACTTTTAATTAACAGTTAATTGCTTAGTGATTAGGAATTTATCTAACCTCTGTTAGACAATTATTTTCCACTTTTGGCTTTACTATGGTCCAACATTGCTAAACAATTATTACCTGAAGGCTGGGTGGACTTTCTTTGGCTTTATGTTGCTTTTAGAGCTATTGACGATTCGTGTGTGTGTGTGTGTGTGTGTGTGTGTTGATGCTTTTTAAAAAGACATGTAAGCCACCTAGTGATTGCTAATTTGGTGGCCTATAAAATGAACAAATAGCATACTGACAAATTCTGAATTTAAAACTGAGCCTCAATTACCTTGACTAGTACTTACAGTTATCATCCCAGTAATATCCACATTTGATCAAGAAATTTATTATCCCTGAATCTTTGTCAACTCTGTATGAACATTCTTTCATACTTGTATGGATGTAACTTCTGTTAGTCTATGTCAGTGCTTCCCAAAATGTTTTCCTTCATTTCTCAAAACTCTTTATCAGAAAGTCTTTTATATTGTCTTGTTAAATGGCTGACACTGAAATGCTGAAAACTTCATTTTGTGAGCTTTCATTTTGCTAAAGAAGTTCAATAGTGAGCTGTTCCTGAAGCCATTTTATGAATTAAAATAATGTTTTAATATTAATAGCAATAAAAATGTAATACTGACTTTGGGAGATGACAGTACTCTTATGTTTTAAGTAATTCTTGAATGCAAATTGTACAGACTTTAAGATAGAAAAACATCATGAATAAATAAACTAGTACAAGAACTTTTAAAAGAGCTTGCAGAATGCTGATGACTGCATGTTTCTTTGTTCTGCTATCGCCAGTTGTTATTTCCCATTGAAAATCTTATCCTACATAGTTTTATATATGTTTGTTTTATTTAATATTAAGGTGAACTTTTCTTTTTGAAAATCCAACATTTTATACTTTATCCGATATTTCATAGGATCTATGATATGTGGACCACTGCATTTCAGAAACACATTCTTTGACCATTTTAAAACCTGGAAAAAAAATGCTAGAAATGATTAATTTAATTTAATTTATTTAATAGCAAAATGTCTATACCGCCCCTCTCCCGAAGGACTCGGGGCGGTGTACAGCCTTCTAAAACAGAATCAACAAAAGTTAAAATACA
>JANHFJ010003551.1:25800-42466 GCA_032468195.1 Cerberus rynchops
CGATTTCCTCCAGTGGGGTTATGGGGCAGCCCATGATTTTTTGTGCTGTGCTCATTACCCTCTGTAGTGCCTTCTTGGCTGCAGTTGTTAAGCCAGCATACCATACTGTGACATAGTATGTCAGGACGCTTTCTATTGTCGACCGGTAGAAGGAAGTCATCCTTCTACAACAAGCATACATTCCAACTGTAAATAATATGGACTTATTTACCATTTCTGATATATTCTTCCTTTTAAGAATATGATCCTAGAAACTTACAGTAGGCTGAACAGGAACAGGATTCCCTCCCACCAAAAACGTTTTTTTCCTTAATTTGATGAACTCTCACATCATAGGATGAATGCAAGTGCAGTTTAAGAGGTAGGATTAAATTTAAAATTTTTAGGCTAAGCCCTCCAACATCCCTTAGGAACCTCTCTTGAAATTAGGCATCCACCTAATAATAAAAACAATTGCTACTTATTGTCATTATCTCCATGTTTTTGAGACATTTTCACAGGCGATTGAAGACTGAGCTCTCTTTCAGTATGCACAGAAGCAGATATATCTTTCTTTTACTCATGTTACAAGTGAGATCTCCAGCAGCAAAGCTTTCATTTATTTGAAAGCTGTTTAAGAGAAAATAAGAGATGCATGGCCTGTCTAGGAAAGGATTAGAGTAATGATTTTGTCTTTGCTGGCAAGCAGTTTTCAAATGAACTAGAATCCTGACAGATAAAATAATTTGGAAATCCATCTGTCCATATTACTTTTAGAATATAATGCCAATGCTATTCAATAAAACAACATTTTTGATGTTGAGAAATACTTAGAGACTCAATAATAATATTACATGACACATTTAACCACAAACTAACCAATCACATTGTGTTGTGGTATATCATTTTGACCTTGGCATATGTAGTTAATTAATAGTTGGATTACAAAGTGAACCATTTGTTTAAACTAGAAAAACAAAATATGGCTAAATTAACCATAGGAAAGCATTTTGTATACTCCTTGTTAGTTACCTCAACTGTCTTCAAGGTGATATATAAACAAATTGAACGGACAAGAATTTGGTACTTCCACAATTCATCAAGCAGAGTTTGTACCTTCTAACGTACAGTAGATTGCTTCTAAGGATAGCGAGTAAGTTCCAACACATTTGTCCTTGCATCCATTTTTGACAAAGTTTTATGGAATGGAGGGCGTAGGGAAACCAATCTTAAGGCTCAGTTGAAATAGATAGCAAATTGATTTAGACCATTGTTCTTTATATCTTTCATACTGCTACACCAGTACAATGCGTTTTTATATATTTTTGCCTCAGTCTTTTCTTTCATGAGTCACTCATTAAAAAAAATGGAATCCTGAGATATTTTTCTTTTGAATCCCAAATTAATCCATTGAGTCATCTCTGCATATTAGGAAACATAATGGTTTCATTTGTTCCTTTCACAAATGCATTAATACAGCAATGTTTTGGTCTATGTTGCTAGCATTACTTCTGTAGAATTCTTAACTTTGCTGCAAATTGGAAAAGTTTAATCTTTGTCACTTTTGTATTCTGTATGCTGGCTTTATCTGAAGTTCATACTATATAGATGGCTGCCATGTCAGTGTGTTTTTCCTTCCGTAATCCAGCTATTTCCCATTTTATAAGTCTGGTTAGATGTTGATTGCGTTATGAGCTTCCAAGTAATTTGAATTCCATTTGTCAGGGACTGCTAGAACCTTTACCTTCTACATGATAGAGGTCATCCTGAACCCTGGGATACAATATATGGTGTGATGTAAGAAGAAAAGTACGATCTTCTGTATTCTTCTGACCTGTGTTAGCAATACCACTTAGACTTATATACCATTTCACAGGGCTTGGTTTACAGAGTCAGTATATTGCCTCCAACAATCTGGATCCTCTAGGTGTTGCATATTAAATGGGGCCACTAGTAGTGACAGGCACAACCAACAAATTATTTTTCTGAACCTGATTGCTAACCATTAGTGGTGCAGTTTTCTTCCATTCTAAGGTAGCAGACACATGAACACTGTAAAATATTGCATAAATTATTCATAATATAGCTTAAAAGTAGAGAAAGACTTCAGCATTCTTTCCTAGATACTAGAAAAAAACAAATCAGAAAACCTGGCCTTAACTACTGTTACCCCATCCAATTTGCCATTGTTATCCTAACTCTCATATATTAAATGCAACCATTAACTTCCCAAATGTTGCCAACTATTAGATTTGGGGAACAATACTGTGATAGGCAGCAATAGAATTGCTAATAAAATAATGGTCCTTTGGGAAGGGAACATTATTCTGGCTGCACTGTTTTATCCCCTAATCCTGTATGGCATTAAGGCTATTATAGTATAAAAATGATAGCTGGGTTGAGATACCATTAAACTCCAGCATAGTGGTGAAGAAACCACTTAATTGTCCCATTGGGTGTTAGAAGTTGCCACCCCATCATTTTTATTCTGATGTTTCACAGCTAGTACTTCAGTTACTATATGGATCTAGTTATCTTCAAGAATGTTTTCTAATGCAGAGCTTGAAGCACTGCTTGTGTTAATACAGAATGAGAGTCAGGCAAATAATTCAGTTAGATCTAACTTGTAGAAACTGCTCAATCTTTATGTTAGCTCAGAGCTTGTCTTTAGGCAGAGATTGCTAAATTTATTCTGAGGGCTGAAAATGTAAGATTAGAGATGCACTTCTAGGTGTCATGGAAGTAGATGTACAGTATTTGAAAAGTGCTTCATCTGAATTGCTCTTAAGATTTTTTAAAAAAATCGATTGTAATACAGTAAGGCTAAGATGAAGGAAATAAGGAAAAATAGATTGTATTAAATACACATGGTTTGTTTATGTTTTCTCCAGAGAGCCTTGATCTCTACTAATGAGATCATCAGATTCTTTACTTTTTAGAAGTTCCATTTTCATGCTTATTGGCATATCATAGAGGTGCTACTAGAATTCACAGCAGGGAACATTTTTATAATAGTGTTCTCTTGAAGACTGTCATTTTTCTTATTGTTCACATATTCATCTGTTAAACCGTAGTAGTAACATGTGTTTTATTAATGCTTTTTCTCCTTAACCTTTGTTAAATGATATTTGCTTCTTTCCTTTTACATTATTCACAATAAGCTTTATCTAACTATTATTAATCAACCTGCCATTTCTTGGAAATCATGACAAAACAAGTGTCCGTTTTGATAAGAATAAATGTATTTTATTATTACTTACTGTAGTGGGCATTGTCACAACTATGAGGCATGTAATTCAGATTTTAAGACGTTTACAGGTAGTTTTCAACCTATAACCACAATTGGGACTAGGATAGGCGTCATAAATCAGTGTGATCACAAAGCAAAATGTCATAGAACTGCAATAATTTGGGATGGCAATCCTAGAATTCTCCCATTGGAATTGTTAACTGAGAATCATAGGTTGTTAAATTACTGCCTACCCAATCCAAGCGATTCTGGACTTGGTCCCTTCCAGCTCTTAGCCTTAGTAATATAGATTATTTATGCAGACGTGTAGATTCTGTGTGTGTGTGGGTGAGAAAACTTCATATTTAAATAATGTAGGCTCCATTTTTTATTGAAAGAGGAGTCTTCTGCTTAGTGCAAAAAGTCTAAATTAAAACATTCCAACAGATGGCTTTCCAGCCTTTTCTTAAACATATCCATATACAAGTGACCTTATACTCTCTGAGTAATTGGTCACATTTCTTTTGATGTGCAGTTTTAATATCCAGTTTAATATACTGTGGAACTGGAATTAATATGCAATTGTAATCTGCTTTCCTATAAGTTAAAAAACAATTGTAAGAATGATATGTGATGAAAATAAAGCATCTTTGAAAATAAATGAAACACTTAACAGAGTGTTTGAACAAAGATTAAGCCAAGGATGTGATGAAGTTAGAATCATGAATGTGTTTATGAGTTAACAAGTAGTCTGTATTGTTGATTGAAAACCGAAATGATTGTATGATGCAACCACAAATATGGATTTGAAAAATAATTTATGAAGACTAAGGTAATTTTGTTTCATAGGGAAAAACAAGTCAATTATAAATTACATATAAACAGAACTTATATCTCTATCCATCCTTCCATCCCTCCCCCCCTCTATCTATCTATCTTTGACCATTTGTTTTGTGAAACAAAATTATCTTAGTTTTCATAGATTATTTTTCAAATCCATACTTGTGGTGATTATAAATAATAGAAAATCAGAGCAAACAGTGGCCTACTTGATTTTATTATGCTTCACTTTATTGATATATTGCTTTTTTTTACCAGATCCTCCACCAACAAAAAATTGCTGAAGGCTTAGATGATGATTAGCATTTTAGCAAACACACACACGCACGCACGCACACACGGACGGTATGTACATGATTTTTTAGACATACTGCTATTGCACGCTTAATAGACTGCCTTATAGAATAAACATACAGTATACTAAACAAATTTCCCCTAAACAGAGTGATGATAAAAATAAAGAGTACAAGTTGTACATGAATTGGATGTAATAAAAGCAAGGATGTTTTGCAAAGAGACACACATTGAATGATGTTGGTGTAAACTATATTTAACAAGGTATTTTCTGTGGAATCCTTCTGGAGAGGATGTGTTCTGGTGTTCTGGGGTTTTTTTTGTTTCCTTCTAATCATGAAATGCTAGGGAATTCCTGGAAAGCGTTCACACAAATCAGTAGACATAAATGTATCATTTATATATAAATGTATCATGTATACACTTTTCTAAAGAGACAATAAAAAGATAGGAAGACAAAAACCCAGGATGCTTTCCCTGTAGCCGACACCCAGATAAGCACAGATTAACACTAGACTAACAAGCAAATAGAAAATAATACCCCAATCTAGGAACTACCAAGGAAAAAACTATATCCTTACCAAATTGGCAGGGCAAAGGAAACACGTTTGCATTGATGATGTTATCTAGCTGGGTAATGAAGTGTTTGCAAGCAAATGAAATGTCTGCAAGAGAACACCAAGTATTACACAGTTCAACCCTGAGCTACATATACCGTAGTCCCTTCTTTTGGATGATCTTTTCATTTACATAATCAACACTTTAGTTTACTTTTTTATGTCTCTCACTGTGTTTTTTAAACATCAGAATTGTGACAATTTTGTCTGGAAATATTTTCTCTTTGCACTTTTTAGCCAGATTCTGGAGAGTTTTTAATTTTTCAGCAACCTCCACAGGTGTGGTTAAAAAAAAATTAAGCCAATGAAGTTTATTATTGAATCATGTATTAAATAGCTGCTGCAGTAATTGAAGATGCTATCACATAGTATGTAGATTTCAGGCAGTGTATGCATGATCTGTCTTTTGTTCATGACTGTAAACTGCAAAAGGAAAAAGTATGGCAAAGAAGACAGAGCAAGTGCACAATAAAAGCAGGGCCAATAACCAGAATCTAATGTATCTAATTTTTCAGATTCAAGGTGTTGCCATAAAGAAATCTGAAAGATATCCAGAGTTACAAAAACTGGGTTGAAGAACAGAGAATCATAACCATGACTAGTCAAGCAGCTTATCATTAGCCTGTAGTTGCTGATAACACAAGACTGTCAGACACAAGCTTACAGTAAATACTGCAATAGGGATTTTTTTTGTCTGAGCCTAGGAGTTGCTAATTTCCTAAAATCTAGCAAAAGTCTTAATTGTGCAAGATCTGTCCCAGTTTTTACTGCACATTATCTCTTGCAGAAGATCAGAAGGACTGACCTTAATATCTTCATCTTTGGCAGCATTGTTTGGCTTAGCTTCAGTTTGTGAGCTGTGTTTCTGAGGCTTCCTCCAATGCTTTCTCTCCTATTCCTCATCTGAGAAGTCATCAGATGTAGGCACAACAGCATCTTAGTTCCATAAAGGTAGTCCTCAACTTACAATAGTTCATTTAGTGACCGTTCAAAGTGACAACAGCACTGAAAAAATATGACTTATGATCGTATTTCAAAGTTATGACCTTTGCAACATCATCCCCATGATTATGTGATCAAAATTCAGATGCTTAGCAACTGGTTCTTATTTACAGTATGACAGTTGCCATGTCCCGGGGTCATGTGATCCCCTGTTGTGACCATCTGAGAAGCAAAGTCAATGGGGGAGCCAGATTCACTTAACTGGGTTATGAACTTATCGACTGCAGTGATTCACTTAACTGTGGCAATAAAAGTTGTAAAATGGGGCAAAACTCACTTAACAAATGCTTCACATAACAACAGAAAATTTGGGCTCAATTATGGTTGTAAGTTGAGGACTACCTCTATGTGTATATCTTCAGAGATATTTTCACCTCTGTTAGGTAAGATTCCTCTACTTGGATAAAGCATCTCTCACAGGAAAGAATTTTGGCTGATGTACAATCTTGGTAGATGATCCCTATTTCAGATTTTTTTTCACCAAAAAATCCATTTTATGTGAATTTTGTAATTTGGTAGGGATCATATATTAATATAGAAACCTCTTAGATTATTTTTTTATATCATGCACTCTTTTAATGAATGCTTACTAAAGGCACTTTGCATTGAGCTTCAACAAAAATAAGTATCTTTTAGGAATCAGGCTAATAGAGCTACAGAAAGTTTGTCATCATAGATAGTAATACTTGTGTTATTACAATTAATATTTACAAGTAATAATTATTACTAATAAATAATAATGTTCTAAATAAGGCAGTGTGCTGTGAAATTTGAGGAAAACTATTATTAATGAATCCTAATTTATATTTATTGTTGTCAATGGATATCTAGGCAACCTAGTAATCGTTGTAATAGTTAATCTTCGGGGGGTGATGGTTATGTGTAGTTTCTCCTTGAAGGAATAGGTTTGTGACCTAGGGGGTTTCTGGACTTGCACTATTGCTGAAACAGATCAAATCAATATGAATGAAGTATTACAAATTCGTTCCATACATACCCTGCTTTGTCACTGCAGCTTTTATAAATCAGGACCATGGATAGTTCCTAGTAAGTACTGCTAACTGATCTAAAGCAGGAAGTCTCAGAGAATGGAATTTAACAGTTAATGCATGAGGAAGGCATCACAACTAAACTTTGGAATAGGTGCCCCATGGAAGAGATCTGACTGTGAAGTCTCCTGCTCTTTTGTTGCCTGGAGTAGAAGAAATTGTGAATTAGAAGTGAGTCATCATCTGAAATTGAGGAAAAGTCATATACTCTGGCAAAGTGATATAAAGGGACTGTTCTGCCCCCATATATGGATAGCATTCTAATCATCTGAATTTGAATACTCCTTGAATAATATTGAACTGATTATGAGAATATTAGGTTCCAAAATGAATGTACAAGCTTATGAAAAGGTTTTTTTTTAATATTACTGATAGAAGAACAAATAAGCTTTTTTAAACTTCAACTTCAGCCAAAGATTTTTGAAGCTCTTAAGAGGTGTTGTGGAGAAAAGAAAAAAGTAAATCAATAAATGCCACTTCTACTCTTTCAGCATTTGAATCAAGGCTATATGATTTATTTCAAAATATATTCCTTTTGATTTAGCAATTTCAATTATATGTTTCCACTGTTTCATGACCTACATGCATTCCATTATGGCCATAAATTGAAGATACCTGTGTTCTTATTAAATGATCAATACCCAGGTATTTTGTAGGCAGTAGCAAAAAAATTATTTATAGCCTTAGGTGATAGAAAGTGTATAGTCTCTACAATGAAATAATTACTTTATATAGTTTCTATCTTGTGTGTGTGTGTGTGTGTGTGTGTGTGTGTGTGTGTGTACACTTATATTTATGTTTTTGTAGATTTTCATGGGTTCAGGTATGCAGGTCTAGGTGTGTTTGAGTCTTTTCCCATGTAAGATTGAGAGGATCTTGGCGACATTTCGATGAGGTCCCACTTGCCATCCTCAGGCTGGTGCTTTCTGCTTCATGCCAGTGTGAGCGCGCGCATGCGCGCGCGCGCGCGCGCACACACACACACACACACACACACACACACACACACACACACACGGCGTGACTTGGTCTTGGACAGTAAATAAAGGTAAAGTTAAAAGGGCCAATCATGTCTGGTGCTCTTCTCCATTTTTTAGCTGAAGGAGCCAGCTTTTTCTGAAGATGCTTCTATGGTCATGTGGCCAGCATGACTATACACCGAGGCATATGGAATGCTGTCACCTTTTCACCAAAGTGATAGTTATTTATCCACTTGCATTTGCATGCTTTTGAACAGGAGCTGGGTTAAGGAAAGGGAGCTTACCGCATAGTTCATGGGTCTTGAACTGCCAATCTTCCAGTTGACAAATCCAGTATCTTAACCACTAGGCTACTGCATCCCGGTGGATAGTAAATAAGTAAGTATAAATTATTGTTAGTGGTAGTATACTAATTTTTTCTAAATATTTCTAAAAGCATGAATAATTATTTCTAATATTAATAGATACTTAGTAATAAGTATTTATTTTAAATGTTAAAATAAAATACATATCTTACATACTGTATCTAAATCAGTTATACCCATGATTTTTCTGATGGGCAGTTGACGTACTTCTGAATAATTATTTTCTTCTATAAAGTCTAAACAAAATAAAATCTTCTTTCAGCTGTTCCTGTTAGGAGTCACCAAAGTGAATCATCTAAACAAAATAAAATAGTGCTTATATTTGAAGATTTGTTAAAAACCTTTTGCATTGTTTATTGCCAACGCTTTGTGATTTTCTTCTGTTTGGCCAACTGGCTGCCCTTCGCAGTGCCAGCAAGAATTAGGGAAGCAGCTACTAATGATGCCTTTGTGAGAGGACATCGGCAGTGCTGAACAGAGCTCTAAGTTCTCCACAGTGCTGGAGAATAGAATCCAAGTATGGGCGTGGCCTCATCCATGAGATCATCAGACTGAGCCAATCAAATTAAAGACTGCCTGTTGCTGGAAGGATCCAGTTTTTAGGCTCAGTCCGAAGATCTCGGATGTTTTTTTAGAGCTCCTGCCCATACTTGGATTTCCTTTTAACTCTTCACTATCTGCAATCAATTATCTTACTCTTCAAACAGGTAATATCACGCTTTATCTGGCCGGGGAGGGGCCCCCCTGCAGCTTTTAGCTGCCGGCTGGCAGCTTGTTAGCACAGCCCCAGAGAAAAACTTAAGGCTTCTGCCTGTAATCTGCCTTAGCGATCGCTTCTTATCAAACCTTTTCCTTGCCGGGCCCGCCAGCCGCCTCGATTAGCTTGGAACGGAGCGATAATCCCCAGGACTGAATTATTAGCCGGGATTTCTATCGGGGGAGGCGAGAGGCCTTGACTCTCTTTACGAGGCAGGCATTTATTCGGAAAAGGCGGGAAGCCTCTAATTATCCCAAGGCCGCTACCTCAGCGCCGGTGGTGCTATAAATAGCGCCGTTAAAACTCCGGCAGCCGAATTGACTGTAAAGAAGATTTCCCCGCGGTTTTTTCTTCGGCACAAACCTCTTGTAGCAGCGCCGTTTTCCGGTGCCACCGTTGATCATCGTTGCGGCCGCCATTACCGAGGCCTCCTCTTCTCGTCGCGGCCGCCATTTTCTTTACTAAAGTACATCGTGGCAGCGCCATTTTACAGTCTCCCGTTGAGGACCTGCAACATATATAAAAAAAAAAAGGAACTTTCTTAACGAGATTCCCCAGTAAGCAACCCTGCTTCAAGAGATATCTTAAATTGCCTCATTATTGCGCCGCTCTACCCGGACGGGTAACAATCACAGGCCCTGTCAACCGGCATTTGACCTCAATTGGCGCGCGGCTGGCCTTCGGCCTTAAGACCGCCTTGGCCCCCACAGCCCACGCTGTGTCTTAGTGCTTCTACAACCACTGGGGCGCGGCAGGCCTTCGGCCTCAAGCCCGCATTTTGGGAGGCAATTCAAGGAAGAGGCCATTCATTGAAAGCCTTCCAGCTAAACGACAAGCCGGCCTTATGGAGCCAGACGCTCCCAACCAATCGGCTTCGCTGCCCACGCCAGAGAACAGAGACCAGCCCTCTCACAGCAAATCACAAAAGAATGTAAAACCAACAAAATCTAACTCCAGGAAGGCCTCAGATAAATTAAAGGCGAAGGCTATTCAAAAATCAGCCCGCGCTGAGGACAGATTTGCCTCCAGTAGGCAGAAGGCTTTAGAAAGAGAATTTTCCAAGGCAGAGAGAAAATTACAAGCCACTGATAAGCCAAGGCAGATAACCCTATCACCCCAGCAGTCTCCAGACCGGCCTGCTTCAATGGCGTTGTCCCCTATACAATCGTCAGCTTGGACCCCTCCTGAGGCAACCTTCACACCTACGGCGGCCGGGCTAAGAGACCTCGGACCTCAACAGGATTTCATAGCAGGTTTCCAGCAGATGCTGGAAAAAACCCTTTCTCAGGGATTCGCAGGAATCCAGCACACTCTACAAGCGATTATGGTCCCTCAGCAACGAATCGATCCAGACGAATGCTTGTCCATCAGCAATTCCCTGGGCTTGCAACAGGGGCTGGATCCAAATACACGTGATACGGCTGTGGACAGCGACAACTCGGTTCAGGAGGAGGAAGCCAGGGACCACACATTATCAGACGATGAGGAACAGTTACCAGATCCGCCAGCCTTTGTTAGCCTGTTTCCTCCAGAAATTTTTAAGTCACTCCTAGCCAAAGCCAAAACTGCTTCTGAATTAGGAGCAGCTCCGAATAATCAACAGAGTGATTCTTCTACCAAAAAGTCACAGTCTTTATTCTCCTCTCAGCCCCCGCCTACCAATCTTATTCCGACCCCACAGCTGGTCATGGACGTTATCAAAAAACAGTGGCAAAAACCGGGCTCGCAGCCCTCTCCTAATGTGTCTGATAAAAGATATTATCAGGGAGATCTGGAGATCTCTAACCTACTTCAGCTCCCAAAGGTTGAGGACCCAATAGTCAACATCGTTTCCCCATCTCTGGTACCGGGAGACGCGGCTGAAGTGCTTAAACCGGAGGAAAAGAAGATGGAGCTAGCGCTAAGAGCGGTATACACTGCGGCTACCTGGGCTATCAGGTCGGCATCAGCGGCTACATTTTTTAACCGCGCCACTCTTCTCTGGCTTCAGCAGATGGAAAGCAGATTGTCTCCATCCGACACTAGGCTGCAACAAGACCTTAACAAAATAAAGGCAGCAACGCAATTCTCGGCCGATGCCACGCTAGATTCGGTTAGGTTTGCTTCGAGATCTCTTGCTTCATCTGTAACGTCGAGAAGGTTGCTCTGGCTGCGAAGCTGGCAGGCTGATGTGAGATCAAAATGGAGGGTGGCATCGGGCCCATTTCAAGGGGAGCGGCTCTTCGGCGAAACTATAGACCCACTCCTAATTGAAACGAAGGAGAAAAAGAAAATACTTCCGGCCCAACGGAGAAGGACTGATCGCCGTTTTCAGCCGTATACCCGCAAACCACCTCAGAGATCCGATTTCCAACCTGATCAGACTCCCAGACCATATTATAGACGGCCGGACCGCAATCAGGACAGGTATAGGGATAGATACCGTCCCCAAAACCAGTCCAAGCGTCCCTTTCGAGGGGCGGGAGGTCGCCCCTTCCGCAAGTCGCGATAATCCGTCCTTGTGTACCCCCATTGGCGGCAGACTGGCATTGTTTGTGGACCAATGGGAGCATACAACCACGGATAGGTGGGTCATTAGTACGCTCAAACATGGTCTCAGTCTAGAATTCCTATCCACTCCTCCCAGCAGATTTGTGTCTTGCTCCTTTTCCACTGACCACCACAAGAGATTGTTGATGAGGCAAGCCATTCAGCATTTACTCGACATTAGAGCGGTCGAGCCGGTTCCTAAGCCGGAATGGCGTACGGGGTTTTACTCCATCCTATTTGTGGTACCCAAATCGTCGGGAGGTTGGCGAGCAATTCTTGACTTGAAGCGACTGAATCTGCATATAGCATATCATCGCTTTAAAATGCATACCCTGCACACCATCTTACAGACAATTAGGAAGGGCGACTTCCTAATGTCCATTGACCTAGCTGAGGCATACTTACATATACCCATTGCCCATGCACACAAAAGATACCTAAGGTTCTGCTATGAAGGAGCACACTACCAATATAGAGCCCTACCATTTGGTCTTTCCTCAGCTCCCAGAACCTTTACTAAAATATTAGCAATTCTGATGGCTCATCTCAGATTATTACCCATTAGAGTCCAATCTTATCTAGATGATATTTTGATTCAGTCTTCATCCTACCTTCAGGCGGAGCAGGACCTTCAGACTACCATTCACTTGCTACAGGATCATGGGTTTTCTATTAACTGGGATAAGAGCCACCTTACTCCAACACCGATTCTGCAACATTTAGGTGCTCTTATTGACACCAACTCGTGCAGGGTGTACCTTTCTCAAGAAAGGATTGATAAATTGTTAGCCCAAGTCTCCCATCTCAACAAAAATCCCACGACATCTATCGTCTCTTTATCACAATTACTGGGATCCATGATTTCCTGTATTAATATTGTGCCCTGGGCAAGGTTGCATGCCCGACCCCTACAATGGTTCTTACTACCCTTTCAGAGGGCTCGTCAGAGCAACGCCAAATTTAAAGTGCGTATTTCACCAGAGGTAATCAGGTCACTGCGCTGGTGGTCATCTCGAACATTGCAGCAGGGCTCTAGCTTTAAAGAACCCACTAGGGTAGTGATTACCACTGACGCCAGCCTAGTCGGTTGGGGGGCACACCTAGAATCACACATGGTTCAGGGTCGTTGGGCCCAGCACGAACTACACCACAATATTAATTGGCTCGAGCTAAGAGCAGTACATTTAGCCCTCATACACTTCGAACCGCACATTCTTGGTCAGGACATCCTGGTCATGACTGATAACATAACGGTCAAAGCTCATATCAATCGTCAAGGAGGCACACAATCACAGGCCTTGATGACAGAATCACGGGTATTGTGTTTGTGGGCAGAACACCATCTCGCTTCCATAAAGGCGCAGCACATATCAGGGGTTGACAACATTTGTGCAGATTGGCTAAGTCGCACGACTGTGGACCACTCTGAATGGCAGCTTGATGCAGGTCTCTTTCAGGATATCTGCAAAAGATTTGGCCAACCCCTAGTAGATCTCTTCGCAACTCCTCAAAATGCACAGCTCCCCAGATACTTCACTAGATACGCTACACAGGGGGCTGAGGGGACGGACGCTTTACGCAGTTTGTGGCCCAAGGGGCTATTGTACGCATTCCCTCCTCTTCCCGTCCTTCCAGGACTCATCAACAAAATCATTCAACAAAGAGCCGAAATTTTAGTGGTGGCCCCTCATTGGCCCAAACGGGCCTGGTTTGCAGACCTAGTAAGACTGTCCAACAACAGACACTGGAAGATTCCAGCGGACAGATTGAAACTATTTCAGGGCAGACTTTTGCATCCGGATCCAACCTGGCTACAACTAGCCGTCTGGAGATTGAACGGCAGTCTCTAATTGAGGGTTCCTTCTCTGAGCAGGTCATAAAGACGATTCAGGCAGCCAGACGGCCATCCACCACGAGGATATATGAAGCAACCTGGAACATATTTTGCAAGTGGTGCACAACCAATCAAGTTGTCCCTCTTTCGGCTTCTATCTCCAATGTCTTGGACTTCCTCCAACAAGGTCTTGATAAAGGATTATCCCCAAACACCCTCAAACGCCAAGTAGCTGCCATTTCTACTGTATTGAAGTGGCAAAACTGTCCTTCTGTCTCGCAACATCCTATGGTGTTAGCCTTCCTCCGAGGGGCGGTGAATCTCTCACCGGCAGTAGTTCACAGATTCCCCACGTGGGATCTTCCAAAGGTACTAGAGGCGCTTACATTGAGTCCATTCGAGCCACTACGAGAGAGTTCCAATAGACATCTCACATTGAAGGTAGTTTTTCTGGTGGCAATTACGTCCGCAAGACGTATATCAGAACTGGCTGCATTGTCCATAAGGAAAGACCTTTGCATTTTTCACAACGACAGAGTAACCTTACGATTAGACCCCACCTTTGTGCCAAAGATTAACAAACCCTTTCACCGTTCACAAGAACTAATTCTCCCAAATTTTTGTCCAAATCCGGTGCAAGAAAAGGAAAAGAAATGGCACTCCTTAGATGTCCGTCGAGCACTTAAATCTTATATATCTCGTACGGCGTCTTTCAGGAGGTCAGAGGCTTTATTCGTCTCGTTTAGCACTATTCATCTGGGGAAAAAAGCGTCATCTACCACAATCGGTAGATGGATCAGGGAATGCATAGCATTAGCTTATAGTTCACAGGGAGAGCAGGCCCCACAGGGTGTAACAGCGCACTCAACTAGGAGTGCAGCCACATCTGTGGCTTGGGCCACCCAGGCCTCAATAGATGACATCTGTAGGGCGGCCACCTGGTCTTCGCCTTTCCCCTTTATCAGGCACTACAAAATTGATGTCTATGCTTCTGCGGACGCGGCCTTTGGACGGCGAGTTCTGCAACAGGTTCATTCTGTACACACATGATAAGAGCATCCGCTTCCCACCCATAGGACGCCAACTTTGGTATGTCCCATACTTGGATTCTATTCTCCAGCACTGTGGAGAAGGGGCGTTGGTCTTACCTGATACGCTCCTTCTCGTAGTGCTGGGAATAGAATCCAAACCCCCCCTTCGTAGCGATTCATCTTTATTATACGGGATAATGCTTGTGGGGAAGTGTTTTATCTATTGCAGGAGTTCCTAGAGTCAATCACCGTACTTCGCCGAAAAACTGGATCCTTCCAGCAACAGGCAGTCTTTAATTTGATTGGCTCAGTCTGATGATCTCATGGATGAAGCCACGCCCATACTTGGATTCTATTCCCAGCACTACGAGAAGGAGCGAATCAGGTAAGACCAACGCCCCTTCTGTTGATTGACAAGGAGCCCATTTCCCCAGGCTTCAGTCATTTCCCGAGCTGTCTTTGTACCTGCATGGCCAACAATCTTAGTAACTGCAAGTTCAGCGAGCTCAGAGAGCACCAAGGATCCCTCATTTCAACCCTGAGTTACAAATATTGGTATTAAAACAAGATTTTTTGAAAAATACAATACTCATTGAAACACTTTAAAGTATCTACATTTAAAGCATTTAAAATGTAAACACAACTCTCTTGCTTCAATTCTTCTTTACTACCTCCCTTCTGGTCTGGGAGCTCTGTTTGCCTTTTATCTTAAAAGGAGTTGCAGCTGGAAATGTAAGTTAATTTATCTCGTACTGTTTCTTTTCCATCTTCACCTGAATTGTGAGATATCAAGAAAACAAGGCCAGATGGAAAAATAGTGCTGAAAAAGCGTGTCTCTATTCTATTTCCTTTTGGTTTCTACTTGTTGCTTCATCAATGTTTAAAAATTCAAACACACACTCCATTAACTCCTCTTCTTTGAAGCTGCAACTTCAGCTAAGAACCCCAAAACTTCAACATTTGATCTTTTGATGGAGTTCATGAACTGGTTGCTAATGGTAACTAGAATGTTAGACATCTGGGAATAACTCTAATCAAATAAACTGCTGACTCAGGATGGATAAACCCAGACTCGTGAATTATTAGGTTTGACATAATGTTATATTTATTTTTTCCTTGTGTTTGGCTGTCTCCAGCGAAAGGGCTATGTCTGACAGAGGAGTATGTGTTTCTTAGTGCAGGCAGATAACAAGCCCATATTGCTGACATAGAAGACTTTCACTCAATGAACTGCCTGGAGATGCACTGGGACTTTGTGCTCATGTAGTTGTTGCAACATGTATAGGTGCAGCAGTGAGCACACACACACACTAACAAGGTGCTTGCTGCTATACATAAATGCCAAACTCTTAATATCATGAGATATGACTTCGGACGTCCCCATGCTCAGGACAAGATAAATGCCTACTAGTGATGTATTTCTACTTGGTTTATGGTGATGCCACCATTCTGTGGAGATGCTTCTCCTCCAGAATGTGTCTCGTTGGTGATGGCTCTTCTCCATAAGGATTTGGCACGAGTGTTCATGGTAAGTCAGATTTCCCATGGATTCTTTGTGACTGTGATTTGCAATGCCTTCTGTATACCCCATCCAGGTTACTAAAAGAGCCTCAAGAAATAGATTAGAGAGTGGTGTGACACATTATCTTGGCATGACCTAGTTGTTTTTGCTTAATAGGTTGGAAGTGATTTAATCTTCAGAGACTAATTGAATTGAAAGTGTCATTTCAAAAAGATAACAGTCAGAGTGCACTGCATTAGCTTGATTAAAGACTTGGCACTGTTGCATAGAAGCAGAAATATTTATTTGAGGGATGGTGCAAGTGTTTAAATAAGAAATAAAGTAGTAGCATAATTAGATCACTAGGTTAGTTTAATTTTCTAAACATATGTGTGAAATCAGTTGTGCCTGCTAATTGCATTTCGAGAAATCAAAGAGATGGAGGGGGGGCAGCTTTTCATTTCAAATCCACCCCTTTCTCAGTATAGGAATCTGAATGAAAGTGTCTGAAACAGATGGTCATCCAACCTGCAAAGGAGAGATCACTGCTCCATTAGCAAACTCCTGTCTCCTATAACTTAAACCTGTGATGGCGAACCTATGGCACGGGTGCCACAGGTGGCACGCAGAGCCATCTTGCTGGGCACACAAGCTGTCGG
>JANHFJ010003551.1:102457-113599 GCA_032468195.1 Cerberus rynchops
TCTTAATTTTGTATTTATGTTGTTTTATAGGCTGTTCACCGCCCCGAGTCCTTCGGGAGAGGGGCGGTATACAAATCAAATCAAATCAAATAAATAAATAAATAAAAAACATATTCTGAAATGTAGTGTAGTGAGGGCAGGAGGCAGAGCCTGAGAGGACCACAGTTAAGTGTCCACTCATGTGCCGGCTCTGCCTATTGACTCCTGCATTGCAGAAAACAGACAGAAGAAGCGGGCAATAACAAAGACAGAAAAGGCAGGGTTCAGCACTGTAAAAGGACCCTGCTGATGCAGCCTGGCTGCTATTCATCAAAGGACCGCAATATTCGCTCCATAAGATGCACAGACATTTCCATTTTCTCTGGGGGGAAAAAGTGTGTCTTATAGAGCAAAAAATATGGGAAATGGTTACCTAAAGCAAACTTAGTTTGAAGCAGTGGTCAGCAAAGCTGATATGATTAGCTATTAGTGAAAACTGTCAAAATGATATTTTCTTTATCTTCTTTCATAAACTTTTAAAGCAATCCTGCTGTTCTGGATTAAATGGTTCTGCATTTTGACGATTTACATCAAAGTACTTAAATGTGCTGCACAAGAATAAATGGGTTCTAGACTTTGACCGAGGTATATTTGACATTGATATGACTAATGTTTCCAATATGTATTGTACAGGTCAACTTCCGATATTGGCAGCAAGACAAGGGTATCAGAGTCCAGTGGGACTGAACAGATACAGCCACATGATCATGTCCCTTTTGTCCCCGTATCAAAAGCCCCAGTAACTGTGGCTCCATTGGATCAATCAGCTTTGAATTACTCAGGTGAAAAACGCATGCGGTACAAACAGAGACCACATCTAAGTCTGTATGGCATAGAGACAAGTGTATGAAATCTAACAAATACCCTTGTTTAAAACTGTGTTAATGGTTCTCTTGAAGGCTTGAGGATTGATAAAAGGATTCCCACACATACCTTCATTTATCACATGAAGTATATTTCTAACATATAGGAAAGGAATGGAGAGAAAGGACATGGTCTCTCTATTTGAAGCACCTGGAATTAGCATCTTTCTAAGACAGGACCTTGGAACTGCTACTGTGTTATAGGACAGAAAACAGGTGGCCATGTAACGTAGTCTTTTTTTTTTTTCCTTGCAGTGTTACTTTTGAAATGAATGCATGTGTGTAGATTCAAAAGCCAGGCACTTTTTGAAAAAAGCTAGGGGAAATTGCTGTTTGTGGCATAGTGTATTCAAGCCGATCTGAACTGTTGGTAAATGTCATGTGGCTGTTTCATGGTGACTACAGCTTCCAAGCTCCAGGTCTTCACAGAGTGTTCAAAAGTGAATTTGGTGATGGTATTCCAATTGGTAATCGAGAAGTTTCCAATATGGCAAATCTATTCAGATTAATTCAGTTTGTCATTAATAAAATGATTATGATTATACAAGCCGGCATATTTGCCACAAGGAGCTTCAGTGGGTGGGTGATATTAACACATGAAACTTCCTCATGCTGAGTTAAATCAGTTCACCTGTCTTCAGATATGATTGGCAGCAGCTCTCCAGGATTTCAGACATCTTTTTTCATATCTGCCTGAGACCCTTTTAATAGAATACAGTAATGACTGATCCTGAAACCTTATACACACAAAGGAAAAATAGTTATATTATTATTTTCAGAAGACTTTGGGAGGATAAGACAATTAGTGGTTGCATTCTACCACTGACTTGTATCTCAAGACATTTCTTTGATTCAGTAGAATTATTAACCAACTGATCAAAATAATTCTTAATTTAAAAACAGAGTAAAAGACTGCAGTCTATCAGATACTTTGGATTTATACATCCTAAATGTTTGTATATGCCTATGTTTGAGTGAGTTGGGAGTATATCTTGTTTTACATTGTAAAGTTGATCTCCCACTTAATTGGTGTTCCTTATATTACATATTATTGCAGCTCATGCGTTAAGACTTTAGAGGAAAATTATTCTGATTGGTCAATAATTCAGCTAATGAAAAATGTATTGTTTTCAAAGAAAGAATAGTTGTGTTGCTAGTTTGTTTAATGTGCTTACTTGGATAATAAAGAGATTTAGAAGAAGCAGAGGTTTTAAAAGGATGCTGCTACTAAATATTCTTAATGTGACTGTATGATGAAAGGAAGGTAAGCCAACTAGCTGTTTAATCATGTGCAAAAGACATGGTATAGATTTCTTTTTCTTCTTTTTTAAAAAACTAAATTGCTTTTTTCCCTATCTCACTCTCATCGGTAGACAAAAACCAGTAAATTATTATCCCCAAAGTTTTGGAGCAATTTTCTTTGAAGTGTTTCTTGAAAATTCAGCTTTGTAAATTAGATAATAGCTTTTAAAATAAAAGCTTGTTCCGACTCTCAATGGCCAATTTAGGTAAATAAAATCTGAATGGAAAAAGTGTGTAGGGAGAACAGCTAACTTGCTTATTGATTAAACAGTTAATTTGATGCCACAATTTTTCTTTGGATTTTCCTCCTTTACATTTTGTGGCTTATTACATACTTGTGTTCAGATACCATAGGTGCCAATCCAAATGCAGGCAGTAGCTGTTGTATGCGTTTTCAAATCTTTTTGTCCTAGATGTGTCCAACTGGCTGGGGAATTTTGGGAGTTGAAGTTCATGAGTCTAAAAGTTGCCAGAGTTGGACACCCCTGCCTTTTATCTGCTATTGTAACATTTGCCCTTCTCCCTTCCCAAAGGAAATAATAATACTTCCTTCTGATGATATTGATAGCAGTAAATGTCAGTGGAATGAAATTTCATCTCTTTCCATTAATCTTATTTCCATAATAAAAATAATGAACAATGTATTATAAATATTATGAAGTACTTAACTAATGGGATGTACACTCCTGTTCTACTGATTAGATGTACCATTACTTTAAATTTCTTGAAGTTTTTATTATAAAGGAGGAATTGACTTCTCTTAATTGCTAATATTTAGAAAAATCTTAAGAGATGACACTGACTGAATGAACTGCTGGATTTGACAAATGTTTCCCTTTGTTTTTAAATTTGAAAACATAAAAATGAGTGCTACTATATAATGTTTCCTACATAAGGAATGTATTTTTAAAAATCTAACTTAATAGTCTTTGTAAGATCAGCATGTAATAATACATCAACAGTTAATAGCCTTTTATTAAACAGATGTGCCCTAAAAAGTACAACATAAATAAAAGCAGCTTAGGCCACACTTTTAGGTGTGCTTACATGGAACCAATGAGTATAATTATATATACAAGCATTATATACTTGTATAGCATTATAGTTATACTAAATATAATTATACTTGGTATAATATAGCATTATATTTATACTAAGTATACTTTCATGGAAAGCAATGGAACATGCAATGTTCAATGATTGGGATAAGTTCTCTCTGTCTCTCTCTGCCTCTGTCTCTCTCTCTCTCTCAGTCTGTCTTTGTCTCTCTATCTTTGTCTCTCTCTCTCTCTGTGTCTTTGTCTCTCTGTCTCTCTCTCTCCATCTTTAAAAACAAAGGGCTTGAAAGAAGTTTCACTATATTGACTTAGGTTATGATCCAGTGGCGTGTTGAAGAATTTTACTTAACTTTAGGCATGTAAATAGTCTCCATGGGGCCACTCGGCACAGTTTGCATGTTGTCAAGAGATGCTTAATGCTTGTGTGCTCTTTTACTCATAGGTCTCGTTAGCTTTGAAGCCTTTTCTTTATTGAAATAGTCAATCATCAGTTATAGTGCTACTGGGCAGTCTTCTGCCACAGATAGCGTGTCATAGGCTGCTTCTGAAAATACTCTTTTGATGAACATTTCTGGAACTGATCTGTAATGGGGTTGCACAAAATTGTTACAGATTTTCACACTCTGTAGTTGCCTAGCACAGTAATTTTAACCTACATTTTAGGATATATCACTTTATCCTAACCTCTGCAATAATTTGTCCATTCAGCTCCTCCTTTTATTTTTGCTACTTTATTTTCAATTATAATTTTTATTGCCTGAAAGGGTGACTCAACCCAGAATATTCCTCTTTGAATGTCACCCAATATTTTGGAAACGATGTACTAATAATTTCTTGGTGTTGGTTTGTTTTTAAAAATAAGATAGAATAATGCAGATTACATGCTTGTTTAAATATTTAAATGTTGGTCAGTTTAGAATTTCAAGAGCGATACCTCAAAATGGCTATTTTGATGCAGAGGTATCTGTGTGTGACTCATTAGTAAAGCATTATTGCTATGATATATTTATATATTATCAATAGCGTGCTGATAATAGAACAAGTTGAGATTTTTTGACTGTTCTCGGGAAAAGATGAAATGTAAGATATTGTCACTAAGATAGAGAGCTGACATCTATAGTTTTATGGAAGAATAGAGCGATATGATAAACCAGTTTCAATTAGACTTACTGAAATCAGAAAATTTAAGTTATTACTACTATGCACTATTTGACTTTAGTGAACATACATGGTAAATAAATTTGACCCCAGCTCCATAATTAAATCATATTTAATCAAGATGTGCATCAATCTTGCCTCAGATTTAACTGAGATGGGTAGCATTATTATTGACATGTGGACATTTGAAAAATCTTTAATTATACAGGTAGTCCTCATTTAATGACCACAACTGGTACTGGCAACTCTGTTGTTAAGTGAAGTGGTTACTAAGTCAGACTGTGGCTATGCTTATGATCTTACTTCAGCTTTCTTTTGCTTTACAGGATTTGGTGTAAAGTTATTTTTTTAATCACCACTAGGTGATAACTAGGAATGATTGTTAAATTAAGGAGTTGCTAAATGAGGACTACCTGAATTGAATTTTGCCAGTTTTCTTAGGAATAATTATGTTGAAGAATTGTATAGATATTTCAGAATTACTCCATGTTTACAAAAATATTCTAGCTTCTTATTTTCTGGGAAGAAATCAGTGTTGGTTTATAAAAACTAATGAATGAATATGGTTAACATGCCCTTAAAAAGACAATAAGGGGCTGATTTTGAGAATCCCAGACATATTTTAAATTGCCTTTTGTTCGAATGCTGAATGCTGACATTATTGTCATACTATACTCTTTCAGAAAAAGCAGAACATAGAAAAGGAGATAGAATAAGCCAAAGAAATTAATTTCATGAGGTTAAAAAAGAAAACGCAACTAACCTAATTCACTATAGGTCTGCATAGCTTTTGATCTTTGTGAAACAATTCTGGTTTCCACCACATCCCACATAGATTCATACACTGACTTCTGTTCTTTAAGCCCATGACATTCAAATGGAGAAAAAAGAGTAGGCATCAGAATTTAATTTTTAATGTGTGCCAGTGTATACACAGAAAAAGTAACAATAAAGATTATCTCATCTCTTAATTTCAATCAGTGTTAGTTTTCAACAAGGTTTTTTTTTGTGATGAAAACTTTGCAGCTTGAGTATGGTTTAAATAAATATTGGAAGTTACAGGGATGGGATGGTTAGAAGATATTTGGGTAATATTTCCATTTTAACCTACTCATTGTTGGTGTTTTGAATGTTTTCACATACAGTACATCAATTTGTAATTCCAAGGCAGATGTCAGCTTCCTCTTTCTTTAGAAGAAAGGCAGAAGGAAGCACTATAGCAGTACATGTGACTTTCAGGAAGTCATGAAGCTATGGAGTTCAGAGGAATTATTCCAATCTAGATGTTAGATCCCATCCCAATAGATCCCATAGAGCTTCTAACGCAGATAAATGGTTTCAAGAAGGTGGATGAGTTCATTTATAACTGGAACTTGCAACAATATCTGAATGCTTTCATCTGATTAGGTAATTGTATTTTCTTGAAATCACCAACAGTAACTAAGAATACGCAGACTAAAATAAAGATAAGCAGTTCAACTGGCATTACTAACTACAAGAAATAATTTGGGATTCTCTAACTGTTTTGACTACCTCAGAAAAGAGAATCTGGAACAATAGCAAAATACATCTTGATCTCTAATCCTACTAGGAAATTTTGAGTGAATAAATGATAATTGAGCCATATATTTTGGATTGAATAGGTAAAATATATCCTAAAATTGGCCTAGGGATTAGAACTGCTTTCTCTTCAGCCATGCTTCTTACATGCTTCTATAGTGAATCTTAATTATTTAAGGGATTCAAAATGTTAATATGAAATCCCCCAGATACAAGCAACTTTCAATCAGTTGTTTGTATGGGAATAAACCATCTATAACAACTTTACAGTTTTAAAATGCTTGCTGCTATTACTATTACCAGTATTTTAAGATTTCTGCTTGGCCACATGAGTCTGGTTTAAGTGGTCTGCACAATCATGATCACAGTTCTTCCCTTTTTCAGGAGAAAAAGTTTGAAATGTAAGTTACATATTTGTATTGATGGTGACTTTTATACGGGTTCTAATTCTGAGTGATCTTTTCATATTTACATTAGAGCAGTGGATCCTTCCCTTCCTGCTTTTCTTTGTTTAACTTGAGAATAGAAGAATTGCTCATTGCTGCTCTTCTACTCAAGGTCAGAATGGTGGAGAAGACATAGAAAAAAGTTTCCATTCCCCCTCTCCCAACCCTCTAAACTTGGATTAAAGGTTAATCCTGCTCTATTTGTGTTGGTTTGCATCCTTCTAGTTCTGGGGGATGCATATTTGTAATTGTGACTACTCAAGGGAAAATTACAATTGCTCCAGCAGGATAGTAGATCCTTACTAACCTTATCCTGGATTTAATGTTACAAGCCATCTTTGTGATTGTAAAGTGTGGTGTAAATATACAGCTGTGGTATAAATATTGGTACTGGAAATGCCTTTAAACAGTAAAATATTTTCTAATTTCATAATTTACTTGTGTTAAATCTAATCATTCCAATCTATGGATTCAAGGGACTTTGTTTGTAATATGATGTCTCTGTTTTGTTATTATTATTATGACTATTATTACTACTATTATTACTATTGGAATGGCTATTTTTAGAATTGTTGTTGAGGCCCATAAGGTTAAATACACAGTATCCTATATTCATTCAGGGGTACATTCATCGACTGAAGAAATAATTTCCTGAAATCTTTCAAATTCAGAGTTTAAGGTTTCACTTCAGAGAGATCTTAAAGAGACATAACTCAAGGAACATATACGGTATGGGGCTAACTTCTAATATTCTGTCCCGAATGAAAGTTGCTTGGTTGGTATCTTTGGTTCCTTTTATAACTTGTAAACCCATAAGCAACATTTGAGCAAACTTGAGAAGCCCATTGTAGACAAAGAAGGCTGGAAAACTATGTTGTAAATTGAAATGGAAAAATGGAACTTTGTCTTATTAAATACATTGTTTCTGTTTAACATTCTATGCGTGTGAAGTGTTTTGTTTTGAGATACTCAAAGATATTCGTCTATAAGACAAAAAGAGAATAGTTTTGCTTAACAAATAGGCTCTTGCAAAGGTAATAGCAACTGATGACAATAATGTAACAATCATGGCAGGTGTTAAGTGCTATTCACTGACTTGTTGAGTTGTAATCTGTATAAATTCCTAAATAAATGTTAAATGGAGGTAAGAGGCATAAGGCACATAAGTTCCACTATTCAGCAGAGGATCTTATGAGAACCACATTGGCATTAGGACATTTTACATAGATGCTATGATGAACTAAAGAAGTAAAATAAAATTATAGTATTCATAAATATAATAGTGAATTTAAAACTTAAAATGATGGAGTAATTCTTGAGTCCTTCACTTAATGAGCTTTCACAGGAAGGTTACAATAAATTTTACTTAAATTCTGTAATATGTAAAACTAAAATATTTTTCCAAGAGAGGTATATTATGTATAGTAAAGATAGTTGTAGCAAAATTAGCACATGGAGACAGTTTCAAAATTAACATTGCTGTGGAGATATTTTCCTTAGGAAGAAAACTGTAGACCTTTTTATATTCACATAAGAATAAGTTCCATGGAATTCAGTTAGTTTATATGGATAAGATTATGCTTCAAAAATTCTATCAATAGCAATAGCAACCACTATAAAGATGCTAGCAGTATGCCAAAGCAAAGAACAAAAAACTACATCTTTGGACTCAGAAAATAAAATATTAATAGCACATTCTACTAGCTGTGTCCTGAACATGGACTTACGGCAGAGATATTTTCTTTTCAGAAAAAAAAAGAAAAGAAAAAAGAAAACCAAGCTCTATAAAGTTTGCACACTTAATTATTTAAAATTTGAGTTCTAGAAAAGATGATGAGATACTTGGAACATTTCAAACCCTAACGTGAATAATTTCTATCTGTGGTCTGTAAGAGCAGTGCTTCATGACAAGACGATAATGGTGGGTTCATTTAAAAAAATACATTTTGCAATATTTTTGCTGAGAGCAGTAATGTGATATCAGCAATTTGAGGAGCGCAGCCCAGAAGATACCAGTGACAGACAATGAAAAATATATTCATTTGTCAGCTGAGGAAGAAGGTCATTCCTGTGGACAAGTAAACTCTTCATGAAGATGTTAGAAAGGATCAGGAAACAGCAAGATTGTGACTAAGTGACAATAGATATATAACTTACTTGGATTTTTCACTGGAATTGAAGATTTAAATAACATTAAATGCTAGGTTATTTGAACTACTTAAAGTCTGATGAACACAATGTAAGACAGTCACATCTATAATGTTATTTCCTTTAATCATTCAACAATTTTTTTCAAAACGTGACTAAACACAAAATTTCACTCAGAAGAATTTGAAAGATTCTGCAAATATGCAAAAGCACTGTTGCACACAAACTTACTTCACACAATCGAAACAGATATTACGGTGCTTTCCAGAAACTCTTAATTCTATTGCGATTGCTCATTGATTCAGTAATACTCTGTTGGAAATGAACTATGTTAGCGTTTCAGCTAATAATTGTACAAAAGAAGCAAGACATTTAGAGAAACACTAGAATCTATTTTGTTTCTCGTATCACATATACATTATGTATACTCACAAGTCTGACTTGAAACATGCCCAAGAACATCTCTTTCTATTCTGTATAAATCCAAGAATATGCACCTGCATTGTGCCACTTACTGATGGAAATAATGAATTAAAAGCTAGTACAGTAATTCATTTGGACAATGAATGAGCACCACTACTAGTTGCATGAATATAGTGCTGCTGTCTTCGCTGTATCACATGGAACGTCAGTGCTGATCTCTCTTTATATAGGTGCCTTCTCTTCCACATAATGTGCCACAATAGTGGCAACATGGCACTAGGCAGATGCAGTAATATACCTGATCTACTTTTGGCAAGAAATTCTTCATCACCACTTAAACAATGGGATCTTCTATTTGGAACATTTCAGATGTCCTTTAAAATGTTCCTCTGTGTTTACAAAATGTGTTTTGATGACTAACTATCTTCCCTATTTTTTGATAGGAAATACTGTTCCAGCAGTGTTTGCCATCCCAGCAGCAAACCGACCGGGGTTCACAGGTTATTTCATCCCAGCACCACCTCCAGCATACAGGAATGAGGCTTGGATGTCTTATGCTGGAGACCATGATATCCCAGGACAATGGGCTGACCCGGTAATTGAGCAGATTTTATTTTACTATTTGCATCTCAAAGTAAACTTGATATATACAGGCAGTCCTCAATTTAAGATCACAGTTGAGCGCAACATTTATGTTGCTAAGTGAGACATTTGTTTTGCGCTATTTTACAATCTTTTTGCCAGTGTTGCTAAGTGAATCATTGCATTTGGTAAATGAATCTGGTTTACCCATTGACTTTGCTTGTCAGGAGGTTGCAAAAGGTGATCATGTGACCGTGGCATGCTGTAACTTTCATAAATGTGAGTCAGTTTCCAACTGTATAAATGTTGATGGCATAACCATGGGGATGCTGCAATGGTTGTAAATGTGAAAAATGGTCATAAGTCACTTTTTTCAGTGATTTTGTAATTTTGAATGGTCACTAAATGAACTGTTGTGAGTCGAGGACTATCTGTATTCCTTTTTAAAAAATTATATTGTTGTTGTTGTTATTTCAAGAAAAAATAAACCTTATGGAAATACACTAAACACAACAAGAATATTGATCAATGACTTGTAATTAAATAACAGATGGAAGATATCATATGGCAAACACATTCTAGTACACAACAAACAACTTAGAGTAGTATAATATATATGATACTCAATTTCTGGCCAAGAGATATCTCTACTGAACTATAAAAATATTCAAATATAAAAATTATATTTAAAAATTGAATTAAAATAAACAATTACAAGCAATGAGAGAAAAAACTAAATAGTAAACAATACACTAAGAATATTATAAATAGTGTGTAGACTATGTGACTGATTAAAATACAAAATTCTGGACTCCAAATTTAGGTTTCAGCTGCCATTGAAAAGCTGCCATTTTCGAAGATTTGTGTTCAAATAATAAAAGTGAAGAAAAGAGCACATTCATATATGTAATAGAATGTGACTGATACTGGTCACACAGTTGCTGATTGTATTACTCAGCTTCTGGCCATTTCCAGAAGAGAACTTAAAAGTATGATGTTACCATTCGACAACAGGAAGTTCACATTGCTAATATTCATGAATGTTTCAGGTTCCTTTTATAAAACTTTATTAATGCAAAATAACAAATAGTTGTTACATGCATTGTTCAAATTTTCCAGTATGCCTAAACACGGTCTAAGTTGAGCATTAGAACTATACAACACATAGCAAAATAACAGAGTTGGAAGGGATCTTGGAGATCTTCTAGTACAAATCTCTGCCAAACAGGAAACCCTATACCAGTGGTGGCAAGCCTTTTACTTACCGAGTGCTGAAAAGTACGTGCTTTGCACGTGCCATCTGCACTTGTGTGCGGCTCCGCCACATGCGTTGTGTGTAAAACCACACCACTTGCGCATGCATGCAGCTTCTACATGTGCATGGCATGTGTGCTACCCACAGGCACTCACACACACATGAGCAATCACGTGTGCATGCGCAGGAGAGCTCCGAAGGCCAGCTGGATCTCTTACTGCAATTACATGCATTTATTTATTTATTTATTTATTTATTGGATTTTTATACCGCCCCATCTCCCAAGGGACTCGGGGCGGTGTACAGCG
>JANHFJ010003552.1:32853-45024 GCA_032468195.1 Cerberus rynchops
TTTGCTACCCTTCCACCTGGTCTCCTGCACACACTGTATATCTTCCTTCCTTCTCTCCATCAGGTCTGCTAACTCTTTACCTTTCCCTGTCATTGTGCCAACGTTAAGAGTCCTTATTCTCAGACCTATCTATGAATCCTTCTGCCTCTTCTCCTTCTTCAACCAACAGTAGTCCAATTTCCACCAGCTCCCTGTAGGTCAACAGCACTGGTGGTGGTCGTTGTTAACCCGGGCCTTGACCGATCCGGTATGGAATTAACATTGATGATTTGCATATTTAAATTTGGCATGTTTTTATGCTGGATGCCCTTCCTGACGCAACCCTCTCTATTTATCCGGGCTTGGGACCGGCACAGAAGTCACTGGCTTGAAAGCCCTGTGGCAAGTATTGGTAACATATTCGTAATGTCTGAAACAAAAAAAGCCTTTTTGGTAAGACATTCATCTTAATTACAGAAATTCTACACAATAATGATAAATGCAATTTATCCCATCCTAATAAATCCTTGTAAAATCATTCCAGAGAGGAACATAATTATTTTGAAACAGTTTTGTGTTTGTCAATATAACTGCCAAATATTTCAGCATTTTCTCAATCCTAAAGCCAGATATTTTAATCATTATATCATGATCCTGTGAGGACACACTCTTAATCAGCATTGTTGTTTTCTGTTTGTATATTTTAAAACCCTCTAAAACCCCAAACTCATTCAATTTCCTAATCAAATATTCAATCTTGTTTTTTGGGTCTTGCAAGAATATAACCAAATCATCAGCAAATGCCCTCAATTTATAAACTTTCTTCTTATTCCTGTTATTTTCACATCTGGCCTGATATCTTTGTTCAAAACTTCCAACAAAGGAGACAAGGGATATCCTTGTCTCATACTTTTTTGAATATAGCATGAATTAGTTAAGTTGCCATTAATAAAAAAATCTTGCTGTGATATATACCATATTTTTTGGTGTATTTTTTGGATGCTCCCGAGTATAAGACCTACCCCCTAGCTTTGGGGGAGGAAAACAAGAAGGGGGAAAAAATCTGCCTCTGCCTCCCAGCAATTTCCCTCCTTGCAACGAACAGCCAGCAGCCTGGTCAGCTTCAGCACAGCCTGATTTAGCACGAGCAGCTGATTGGTGGTTGGATCTACCTCCCAGAATACGGGCGACCAGCTGTTCCAGGCTGCGGGGATCGCTGCAGCCTATTGCTGCCTCTGCATGCCCCATTTTCAGCCTGTTTGCCCTTTTTTCAACTCGTTTTTTGGGCTGGCAGATGGGCGGGGCTTCGGCAACATTTGCGGTATAAGACGCACAGACATTTTCATTCACTTTTTGGGGAGGGGGGCGGGTTATACGACATACACCGAAGTTTGTCATACACTGAAAAATACATTAAATAGCTTTGACACCTTGAATACAATTCTCTCCAAAATCCATTTCTTCCAGCACTTTAAACATAAAAGCCCAATTTAGATTGTCAAAGGCCTTCTCGGCATCTAAGAATATTAGAGCTTCCTGTTCCTCATTATGATATTATAAATATTCAGTAATATTTAAAACAGTCCTCACATTATTCCTTAACTGTCTTTTTGCAGAAAGCCAGATTGGTCTTCATGAATATATGCCTTTAAATTTTTTTTTTAATCTTTCTGTCAAAACTGTAGCAAAGAGTTTTTGGTCCTTGTTAATAACAAGATTGTCTGTAATTCTTTATCTTCGTAGCATCTTGACCTTCCTTCAGTAGCAACACAATATTGGCTTCTTTTCACGATTGAGGTATCTTTCCCCATGTAATATATAGTTCATTATATCCTTTAATGGCTGAAGAAGTTCGTTTTGAAACAATTATAATATTGGCTTGTAAGGCCATCTGGACCTGGAGCTTCACCTGATTTCATTTTTTTAATGGCTTCTGATATTTCAGAGACAGTTACTGAGTCATTCATAAGTTGTCTCTGAGTTTGTGAAAGTATAGGCAGCCATTGTCTTAATAAATATTCATCTATTTTAGATACATTAAACTCCCTTCTTTTTATACAAAATTGGAACAGAATTTATGAGAAGACTTTTTAATAAGCTGTTTTACATTGTTGCCTTCACAGATTTTCTTTATCATTCTCTTTTCCTTTTCCTTTCTTAGTTTATATGCCAACCATCTTCCTGGCTTATTTGAATTTTGTTTCTATTTCCTGAATGTTAACATAGATAATTGTTGCTGTAAAAGTTTGATTTGATGTAAAATTTTAAAGTCCATACGTGTCTTTTGCAATTTAATTTCTTTCAGTCTAATTTTATCCAATATCTTTTGCATCTTTTCCTAGGATTTTTTCTTTTCTAGACAATTATATTGTATAATATAATCCATCATAACTGCTTTACTAGCATCCCAAACAGTCATTAAATTTGTCTTTTTAACTAATTGTTATCAAAATATTCATTTAATTTCTTTTTACAGTCCTTTACAATTGTTTCCTTTCGCAAGATAGATTCATCTAATCTCCTTCTTTAACTCAAATTCATTTTTCTAAGTACCAAAAGAACTGGCTTATGATCAGAAAAAGATTTAGGTAAAATATCAAATTTAAAATTTTTATTTGCAACGTTTTTAGAAGTCCATATAATATCAGTCCTTGAAAAAGATTTATGTCTTTCTGGAAAAAAATATATATTCTGTAGCAAAGACATTTCTATGCTGCCACAAACCTATTAATGCTAAATTCATCATCTCAATAAAAAAAGTCTTTGGTAATTTACCCTGGGAGGATTTAATCCCTTTGGTTTATGTTCAGTCCAAAACTGGGGAAGTTACTCCATTCCAATCCCCCAGCAAAAGCAAATTTTCATGCAAAAAGGTAGTAATTGAGCCATAAGTTATTCAAAGAATTTACTTTTATCACCATTTGGCACGTAAAGTGCAACTACTATTGATTTTATTCTATTAAGTTCAATTTCCACTACTACAAATCTACCATAATCACCTAATAAAAGTAATTTAAGTTTAAATTGGGGTTTTATATATAAGTCAACTCTGTTGATCTTTTTTAAACCAGCAGATATAAATTTCTCCCCTAAACATTTATTTATTAAATATTTCTTATCTTGTTTCTTGTCATGTGTTACTTGATGAAAGCAAATTATATCACCATTGAGTTTCCTCGGTTAGCGAAACAGTTTTTTACGCTTTGATGGGGCATTTGCCCCATTAATATTCCATGTAATAGTCTTAATCTCCATCTTTAGAAAAAATGTCAAGTTCCTATACTGCCATCTTACCCACATCTTCTTCTTCAGGTGTCAACTTTTGGAGGTTGTTCTATCTCTGATTTCTTTTCTGTGTCCATTTCTTCAGCTGGGTCCAAAGTTAGTTTATGTCTAATCAAGAGGTCTTTGGCTTTTTCTATGCAATTCAGTCTGAATCTTTGCTCTTCATAAGTGAGTATCACTCTTTCAAGTTTATCCTAGCAGAAGATAATTTTTCTTTTCTTCAGAATATCAGTAAGGAAAGAACAGGCTTTCCTGTTTCTCAAAATTCTAGCAGTAATTTCCTTCAGAACAATTATATCCTCGTTTTCCATTCTTAAATTTGGATTTGAAGTGGCAATCCAGAACATGATCTCTCATTGTTGTTCTTACAAAGTGAACTAAGACATCCCTTGGTAATTTTCTCGTAGTAGCAAATCTGGAGTTTATTTTATATACTTTGTCTATTTCAAGATCAAGGATCTTTTATTTCCAGTTAATTAACTGAGACAAAGCTTTAATCATTCTTAATTTGATATCCTCTCCAGACCCTTCAGGAATTGCTCAAAATCTTAATTGTAGTTCTTTAATCTGGGACTCCAAAATGGCTCTTTCATGTAAATCAGCTTCATATAAAATGCCTTTCTTCTCCAGTTTGTGCTCGATAAGATCCACTCTAGCCTTCACCTATTTGATATCTCCAGTCAAATGTTGGATCTCCTCTTGGAGTTCCTTTGGAAATATATCAAGTTTAGATTCAAACTTTGTTCCCATTCCCACTAGTTTATGTGTTTTAGCTGTGTATTCATCCAAAAAGGATCTTTAAAATTCTGTATCTCTGATTTTTTCCCCATTTTCTCCATCCTTTTACATGTAGCCATACCATCAGAGTGCAACTAAAACTTAGATTTTAAAGTTTAGACTTGTAAATTTATAACATGAAATCCAATGGGTTAAATGATGCTACTGAAGTTAAAAAGGATTACCAATACTACAGTCTTTTGGCTCCCTCTTGTGGTCAAACAAACCACTGTGTTATTAATTGCAATCTCTGCCTCTTTGTTTAACAGCCCACGCAACTAGTCCAATCAAAAGCAAGTAAAATTGGAACTGTTTCTCCCCCTCCTCACATCAATATCAAAACACCATTTAAACAGTCCTTTTAAGAAAAATTCAGCAGAGTCAATTAAAAAATTGACTAAAACATATAAATCCAAAAGTTTCAAGAGTAGTTTCCACAGTGATTTCCAGGTTCTTTATCTTGGCTGGTATACACCAGCTCCTCCCCTTCTCACCATCTTAAAGTCATGGAGCTTCAGAAATGACGATGTTTCAACAAAAAGGAAAAAGCAGTTTGCAGCCAGGGGAAACCTCTTTTGGCATAAAAGATAAATATGCAAAAAGCTAGTATGTAAGAAGTGGTGGCACACTTTATTGTCCATTTAAAAAGCTGGTTCTTCCACAGTGAACTTGCTTCTTGGTTGTCCTGCTCCCAGTTAGAGACTCACAATATTACTTCTTCTTCAAGAAGCACTATGAGACCATCCAGCTATCTGGGGTGCAGAAGGGTTGATTTCCTGAGCTCCCCCTTTCCCATGGACGTTTCTTCTGTCTTAGAAAGCATTCAAAGTGTAAAACTGTGGAGAATCTATAGCAGACCAAAGAAAAGCTACAAGGAAGGATCCATGTTCCACCGCTAATTTTCTAGCATTCACATCCCTCCTCCTTTAGCCAGTCAGCTTAACCCATATCAACTACTATCTATTTCTTGTTGCTACCCATGAAAAAAGGGCTGTCTCTTCTCCCATATTGTTTCTCAGCCTTTTGACTAAGATCAAGTGTAATATCTCCAATTACACTTGAAAATACAGTGTGAGCATCTATAAACTCAAGTGACACAATAGCAGATAGCAGTCCAGAAGTTGTGTTCTTTAACACAATAAACATTTTTTTCCTAATGTTGTGCTTGAGAGAGAGAATGATGGAACTCTGTTGAAGAGCAAATATTAGGTTGGGTTATATATAACTGAGAGGGATTTAATATGAGCCAGCAGTGTGTTGCAGCTGCAAAGACCAAGGCTGCATCAACAGCAAGATAGCATCAGGATTATGAGAAATGATACCACCACTTTATACTGCACTAGTGAGGCCACACTTGGAATACTGCATCCAATTCTAGCCATAAGATACAAAAAGATGTTGAAACCATAGAAAGAGTGCAGAGAAGAGCTACAAAGATGATAAGTCTGGTAGCTAAATCATGAGATGAACATTAAGGGAACTGGGTATGTCTAGCCTAACAAAGAGAAAGATTAGGGGGGATATGATACCTGTTTTCAAGTAATTGAAGGATAGTCACAGAGAAGAGGAGGTTGACTTACTCTTCAAAGCACCTGAGTGTAGGAAAACAAGCAGTGTGAAGCTCCTTAAAAGGAAATTGAATGTGGAACTAAGAAACTTCCTGACAGTGAGAACATTTAAAGTTGTCAGGTTCCCTGCTGGGACGTTGCCATTCCAATGGAGGAGGGGGAAGGAGGCTATCAGGATTGCATTCTCTGCATGCTTTTGCTTTTACTGTAACCACGTGGGATTTATGGACGAGGGGGCTATCCTGAAGACAGATGGGCTTCCTCCCAGCCAGTTCTAGCCTGACACCAAAGTTGCTGTGCCTGGGGGATGAACTGACATCAAGCTAACGCCTTGGAGTTCTCAAAACTCCTGTATGGCATTGTATTGGCTGCTGGTGGACTGGTGAAGGAGGTGAAGTTTAAATTGGGAAGAAACTGTCAGAAACTGAGCAACACTTGGCTGTACAGCAGAAGGAGGCTTATGCTATAAGATGGACACTCCTCTCCTGGAGACATTTTTAGAAAGAAGCAAAATCCCTTTCCAGGTATGGACTGGTCACAAAAGATTTGAATGATGATGGGGGGGGGGGGACTTGGGCCAGCCCTGGAGTCTGGGGAAGGCTCTGATGGATGCTCTGCGTTAGAAACCGAGATGGAGCCGGGGCCGTCCAAAATTTCTCAGCTGCCTTTGGAGTCAAGTGGGGAGGATGAACAGCTGGGGTCTGTTCCAGATGCACACATGCACAGGGCTGTGAGGAGACGGGAACAGCTGTGGACAGGGAGCTGACTCAGGAGGAAGAGCACGTGGATGCTGAATGGCCCCTCCCTGGCTGGGGGGATAAATAGGAGGGGTAATTGCAGGAAACAACTGTTCAGATTTCATTAGAAAGATTGACTCTTTGTGGTTTGTACTTCAGAGACTCTTGCCAGTGTTTAATTTATAGCTCTGCGACTGGCAAGTAGCCAAAAGAGCTGGTAAGGTCGGTTCTGATAATTAAACCTTGGAAGGAGTATTGCCTGGACTTTTCAGGGTGTGAATGCCAGTAATTCACAGGAGCTGAATAAAGAGGGGGTCTTTTTTGGAAAAAGGAGTCTGTTTCTGGGTTCTGCTATGGCTGGGACAGAATAGGAGCAAAACTATATGTGACAACTGGCCAAAGGCTCCTGATTATGAAGACATACCATGATTTGAAAGTGGCAGGTCATTTTGGATTCATAAAGACATTGCATCTAATAAAACAACAATTCTACTGGCCCTCCCTTAAAAAAACATTGAAAGCTATATGTCCAGTTGCCCTGTGTGCATCTGCTAAGCACAGAAAGGGTAAAACACTGGAACTCCTTCAGATTGTGGCTGAGCTGTCAACACCCTGGAGAGAGATCTCTATAGACTTTATCATAGAATTCCCTGAAAGCTCAGGGAATATAGTAATCTGGGTGGTGATGGACCTATTTTCAAAGCAAGTGCACTGTGTCCTATGCCAAAGAATACCCATAGTGCGGGGACTTGTGAAGCTGTTTTTACATCATATCTACGCAGCCTCATGAAACACTTCAATGTATCGTATCAGATAAGGGGATTCAATTCACCTCTAAGTTCTGGAGGGCCTTTTTGGATTGATTAGGTACTGACCAGGGACTTAATTCTAGTCACCATCTGAAAACAAATAGGGGATGTGAATGAGCGAACTCAATTCTGGAACAGTATCTTAGATACTTCATCAACTATCAATGACAACTTTTGCCATTTACAGAAGTGGCTTACAACAGTTCTATTCATAGCAGTATTAATTTCACCCCTTTCCAAGTTGCAACTTTAAGCATATGTCCGAGTTACCTACCAAGGATCCAGTGATCTCACTGAAAGACTGGATAGGGCAGTTATAAAACACCTGGCCTGTTGTATGTAAAGCTTTTACTGGTGCTAGAGAGGCTTATAAATGTCAAATGGACAAACAAAGAATTGAGCCAAAGAAGTTTAACGTGGAGGGGTGGGGGTCAGATGTACATTTCCACAAGCTACCCCAGTCATTGAAACTTTCTAAGACCCAATTTTTTTGGACCTTTCCCAATTAAATGCATCACTAACCCTGTTTCAGTAGAGTTAGAACTGCCCAAGCCACTTCATAAGGTCCACTCCATCTTTCATTGTAGTCTATTGAAACCTGAGGTGTCCTCTCTCCCGAGGCCAGCTCCTCCCCCTGTTTCCGAACCATTTATGGTGGAAGGTGAACAATATTTTGAAGTTAAGGAAATATTGGATGCCCATACACATCAAGGGACCCTCCAATACCTGGTGGCATGGAAAGAGTTTCTCGCCACCCAAAACAAATGGGTTAATCACTGCCATGTTAGAAGCCCTAAATTAATCAAATGGTTTCACAACCAATATCCTAATAAACCTAAATGAGACTAAATGTTTCCTTTTTCTTTCCTCTTTATTGTGTTATGTGCTGCAGTATAAGCCATCCTTTAGGGTGGGCAGCATGTCAGGTCTCCTGCCGGGATGCTGCCATTCTAATGAAGAAGGGGAGAGGAGGCTATCAGGGTTGCAGTCTCTGCGTGCTTTTGCTTTTTTTTTTTTTGTAACTGGGGGGTTTAGGGAGGGGAGCTATCCTGAGGACAGTTTGGCTTCCTCCCAGCTGGTTCTAGCCTGAGACCAAGGTTGCTGCTCCCTGGGGAATCAAGCTAATGCCTTGGAGTTCTCAAAACAGCCAAGCAGCATTGTATTGGCTGCCGGTGAAGGGGGGTGGGGTTTGAATTTGAAATAATAGTTTAACTCTTTGTGCAGGAACTTCAGTTTTTGCCTGACTTCTCCACAATCACTTTCAGTAAAAATTCCTTTTGATAACTAATTGTTTGAAGAGTCCTGAGAGAGTAGCTGAGGCAGGTCCTTACAGTTGTTGTTCCATTGCTGGAAAATTGAAAAAAAAAAGATTGGATATCTATTTGTTACAAGATCTCCTGCTTTGGGCAGGAAGTCCTCCAAAATTCCTTTCAGCAGTATGATTCTATGATTCTATTTGGTTTAACTTGTTCTGGTTATACTTGAGAGATATATTTTTAGTTTGTAAATGACAAACTAAACTCTTCCTTTCCCTGTAGTGTCTAGAGTGCATTTTCCTACAGTTGCTATTTTAGTGTTTAGCACTGCAACCAGGTCATTTTATGTATTCTATTGTTTCCCAGTTTCCTGACATATTTCATGATACTAGACTAGTAATACAACAACTAGAAAGACTGATTCTTTCCCTCTGATTTCCCACTTCTCTCTGACTTCCCACCCACACATTGCAGAACACAGTAAAAGTGGGATTCATTTAACCCAAATGTCTCTATAAAGATATCCCAAACCCAAGAAAATGAATTGCACAGGTTGTGAAAGGAGTAATTAAATCAAAACAAAAATTCCAAAAGTACTGGTAAACTAATAGCAATAAAGAACTTTCTGTAAAAAAAAGTACTAAATTTATTATGGCTTGCTGATGTTAGTTGTGTATACTCTGTTCACGATCTTTTGTCCTATTGATTAGGGAACTTTTGGAATGCCTTTCAAAATAAAGACACTGTTTATAAAGGCATCTGAAAACTCAAGATCAACAGGAACCAACACCATTCACATACAGTACAAGTAAATACAGCTAGGCATCAGACTAATCACACCCATACAGCTAGGTTTTGCCTTTACTTGGATCTGACTTTAAGCAGTGATGTAAGCACTTTGCCTGCTTTCTTTTGAAGACCTCCCACATCACCCCATCCACATGGACTCCAACTTTTCCAGGAATCTTTACAAAAAACCAGCAGTAGCTTATTCATAAAGGAGAATATTTGTAGCTCAAAGTTGAAATGAGGGGTCTTTGGTGCTCTCTGGGCTTGTTTTCTTGCAAATATTTCATTACCCTAACTAGCTAGCACTGGTGATGTGATGCTAGTTAGGGTAATCAAATGTCTGTAAGAAAACAAGCAAGCTTGGAGCACCAAGGATCCCTTAGTAGCTTATATTTCAAGCAATTAGGCAATAACTTGCTGAATGGAGAACAACAGAAGAACTTTTTCTTCTTCCTGGGTTTTGTATTCTGCTACCAGTCAAAGCATCATGTATGTGACCTCAGAGTCAGCACACTTGTTTCACTCAGCTGAGTCAGAGATAGGGCCCATAACTTTTATTGGCCATGCATTGATGATAAGTCATACAAAAGAGGATAGGTGAATCAACCCTGTAATTCTTAGAGTGAGACTTAAATGGAGTATCTTCCAAAGTGAGTCTCCCTCAGCAGTTTTACTTATCAAGCAAGTGACTTATCCAAAGTATGACCTAGGTAAATTGATGTTTGTAATACAGATGCTCTTACTTGACTATATGAGACCAGTGAACAGGCTACTGTTAGTCCCCTCTATTACAAGGGCAGAAAAATCTAGCAAGGAGAGATTGTTTTAAAAGAAATCAAGGTACTTCAGCAAATAAGCCTCCAAGTATGAGTAATATCTCATTATCTGCCTTGGAGAGAACACTTTTGTTCCTGATGATGGTTGGTGAAGAAGAGATGTACTGTTAGGCAACCAGTTCAAGTTTGGTTGTTCATATTGGGGAGATACTGTTTCTTCACCTTTCTCTGGTTCAGTCAGAGAGCACACAACATTGCACAAGAGAATTCAAACAGTAAAACCCAGTTTGCAAGCGATAAACACCAATTACAGTAACTTAAATAGAACAATTGAAACACTTTTTCTGCCTGGAATAACTGAATTTCAAATGATACACCGAACAAAACATGCAAAATAGAAGTTGGTTTGCATCCATACTGTTTACAGCTTTGTCTGCTCTGTTTTAATTCTTGTTTTTGTGGGTATGATTTGGGAACAGTGATTTCTCTATGCAGTTAATCCAGTTAATATGGGTTGTGGTTGGTTGGTAGGTTGCATGGAAGCTTCAAGTAGTTTTGAATGAAGTGGTCAAATTGTAAATTTGGGCAGAATTGAATTACACTGATTTTGAAGATAGTGCTGATCTTAACATTTGCATGCAGTATTCAAACCAAAGCCTTTAAAATCTAAAACTGCTTGAAGCCTAAATATTTGAAACAATGTCTACATGTCTGCTTCCTTGTGACTTGAGATTTGTCCAAATTGGCTATGGTTTCTTAAAGATCATCAGCAATAATAATCTTTAGGTTATGATGCCCTCACAATGGCATATTTCCCACAAACTGGAGATTCTATCTTCATAGTTATTTTAATGCTAGTTGAATATCTTGTTTGCCCCAGATTACTGATTTTAATATGTGGATTTTGTGTTTTCTTCTATCTCGGTATTGAAAGGATTATCTGCAAAAATGAAGGATAGTAACATGTTCCAATAAATAAATAGTACAGCGCACTGTGTATCAGTGTTCTAGGAGATTTTTCAAGTACTGCTTTTCCTGCTTAAGAAAGGTTATAGTTAGTTAATTTTATTGTAGTCATTAACCAGCACAGAAGAATTGATATTCAAATATTCAAATTATCTAAAACTAAATTGATAATCTCATGATAGTTAAGAAAAGTGCATACAGACAAAAATGACTAAAAACAATATTAAATCAGAATATGCTAAAAGTCCAGCTCAGGCTACACATATATGCAAGAAATTAAAATCAGCAATCTGTATAATTAAATTGGGAATAGCAGTATAAAATACATATATTACACCCACCCACCCACACACACATATATAATACATAAACAAAATAAAACAGTAAAATTTGTCCAAAAGGATTTTAAGAATTATAAACTTCTTTTACCAACCCTTACAATCTTGTCAAATTTGAGAAGAATGTAGTACAATAGCTGATGTAGCTTGTTTAACCCAAAAGAAAGGTTATAGATAGTGTGCCATTGTCTGATGAGAATGCATGCAGAGGCTGTCACTGTAAGATAATTTTATATTTATAGGAAATTCTTTTTATCCAGGACACAATTAGAAGTATGCCATAACTCTGATATGTGTAGATTTCAAATTCTCTTTACCCCTTGGTATAAACTTGTAAAAGTATTAGAAAGTAACCTGGAAATACTCAAGAGTAATATACTTTTTTCCTGTCCAAAACATATTATTTATTTATTTATTAATTTGAGTTTTATACCACCCCCCTCTCCCGAAGGACTTGGGGCGGTGTACAGCCATTCACTCAGTGGCCCCCCCGATGAGTTGGAGGAGTTGGGGGGGCGGCAGCGGCCTGCTTGGGAGTGGCCTAGAGCGCCTGTAGCTCGGTCTTTAACATCTTGGGCGACGGCGGCGACACTTCCAACATCTTTGCTCCCAACACCTGAGGCGGCGGCCTCCTCAATGAGGTGGAGGAATTGGGGGGGGTGGCCGTAGCCACGGCCTGGCTGGCCTGGCTAGGAACGACCTGGGGCGCCTTGAGCTCCGTTCGGCTGGCCTGGAATGGCCTCGACATTTCAACCGCGTGGAGAGCGAAGATGGCGTTCTGGCCGACCCCAACCTCAGCCTTTTGGCTCTCGATTGGATTTTGGTTTGATTGGTGGAGGCCCAGGGCGAAGATGGCCACTGCATCAACCTTGCACCAGCTGGACTTACGAA
>JANHFJ010003553.1:0-12841 GCA_032468195.1 Cerberus rynchops
GGGGGGGGGGGTGGGGGGGGGGTTTAGGGAAGAATAGATCGCGGGGTACGAGGTCGAACCGAAGGACTAGGAGAGTGGGATCGGCAGGCTGAGCAAAACGAGCAGGGCGTTGGTATGCGGACAGGAAGAAATAGTCCGGAAAGGGGAGGTGCGGGCCAGAACAGGGTTCGCCGCGGTTTCTACTACAGATCCCGCAGGAGAAGAGGTGAGAACAAGAGAGGACGGGGCTGCCCAGCCAATTAACTTGCCCGTAACCGTATAGGAGACCTCTAGCCCAGTAGCGTTCTCCAGGCCAGGGTACCCGGCGGGGGAAAAAGTACTTTTTCATAATCTACCACTTTATACTTGCACCTGGCAGTGGCAGGACCTGAATTTGAAACTCCTGCATGCCGTAGCGAGGGCTGTGTAACTGTGCCCAGGTCCGTTTCCAAACGTTGTGGGCACACAAACACGCATCTTGAGCCCTGGCGGTGAAACTTTCTCTTCGTTTTCAGCTTTCCCCTCGGTGTGGAATCCCATTCGTACCGAACTGGGGAATAAATGGCATTGATTCTAATGCCTGGTTCTGAATGAACAGGGTGGAATGGACTGGAAACCTGTGGCAGATGGCTGGAATATTAGATATTAGCGGGTCGTTTTGCTCCCTGATACTGGGGAAGTAATGAATGAACATCCACCCACGCACACCTGCGTTTAACCTACAGAAGGGTCCTCAGTCAATATATTAAAAAAAATCAGTTATGGAAGGCACCAATGTAAGCCAACCTTATTCTTGCTGAACCAAAATTAGTCCTAAATTTCAAGGAATGTACTATGCTCATATTATAGAACATGAGTTACAAGTCAAGTAAATGTCTACTGGCTATATGTGAATATATTAACCTTGGTTTGTTTAGGTTGTTTAGGTTTTTGTGATGAAAGCATAGTGTATATAAACCCAGTCATCTAGTTACCTTATACTTCGATTTGTAATGGGAACACAGAAAACAGCTAATTCGTATCCTGGTTAACTGCATTGTATAAATATGCGTTGTGTAAGTTTCTGATTGTTGAAGCTAACAAAAACTTGTCCAGGTATGATGTGTCAACCTTCAGACACCCTTTTCTGGACGACTGAGAGTCCTCATCGACACTTTGAGATTTACTTCCAAAGGTGAAGAAGATAGAAGCCGTCCAGGAAATTGAAATTCGCTTCCCGACCAGTTGGGGGGTTTCTGACTGGATTCAGTCATTAAAATCTATTTTGAAAACTGCGAAAGAATATTTGGAAGCCATCGGCTCTTTTTCTTCATCGGGCATCTAGGACCCCGCTAGCGGACCTTCCCTCCCCATTCATTTGCTTCCTTAATTTGCACCCAACCTCCAACCTCACCATTTCAGATCTCATCTTTGCGCTCCAGCAGCCTCGAATGAACACTCAGAAAAATCCGGGAAAGAAGTGAGAAGTCATTTGCAGGTCAGGACAAGTAACTTCCAAAGAATCTTTTACAGTATTGAGCAGTTCTTAGTGATAAAGATTAATTCCATCCTCTACAATTTAATATTAGGTACAGTCCCTCGCTTCAAATGAACAACAACAAAACCCCCACATTTCCTATAATGCTTAGGGAAGTTGTTTTTAGAAAGAAAAATCATTTCGTATTCGTAATGGCTAGAGGATGTGAGCTGCAACTTTAGGAGAAGGAAGACGATGCAAGAAAACTGTCCAAGGTGTCCGATTTATTCTAGAACATCCTCCCCGACCTGGTACTCTTTAGATTGGTGGTGGTCACATCCTCCGATTAACGGACAAGTTGGCGGGGATCGTGAGATTTGTTTTCCAGCACATTTGAGCGTCCTTAGGTTATGGGAAGGTTCTTCGGAAAGGCAAATCCAAGACACTTCTTTTCCCTGTCCAGAACATTAAAGAACAGCGCTCAAAAACTAACACCCACCTCTTAATATTTGGAAATGAATTGAATAGTGACTTAAGGCAGAACCTTTAAGCAACACTTTTTCTCCAGCGTTGCCTTGGTTATTATTAATCCTTTGCGGGGGGAGGGCGCAATTCTCAAAAGGGATGTTCTCTTAACCGGAGACTTGGGGAGATTTCTTTCCTCTTCGTGGAAAAGTTGGGAGGCTTTAGAAATATTATAAACAGTCCTCGTGGAGATCATTTGGCGGGTTCCTTTTTTGCAGTAAAAAAACCCCCAAACCCTCCAGCTTGAGATGCGAGCAGCGAGCGATCTCTATCCCGAGAGAGAAATCGGAGGCTGGAGGGAGGTTCTTCCGCAGCTTTTTCTTCAGTATCAAGCACACGGCGACTTTTTCTCTGGAAGATCTGGCAAATCAGGCGGCGGATACATAGCGCAGATAGTTTGGAGGTGTCGGGTCAGATTACTGCACGCCTGGCTATGCGCCGACGTTCATTCTGACGGATAAGCCTGATATTATTTTCACAGATCTGCCCCGTTCGCATGCGGGGGGGGGGGGAGCAGGGGGAGGAAGCGCTCAGAGCCATTGTCATCGTTTATGCGAGGCTTGCAACTAGCGGGATGGCAAGCCTTTCAGTATCGCTCATTTTCATAAATACCGTCTGGAGAGCTAGAGCAAAACTCAAGAACGAAAAGGTGCATATTGGGGGATTAACCCATACTTTGAAAAAATCTTGGAGGCAAAAGCGCCAGACCCACGCTAGGCGGTTCACTGATCAGATTCGTTTAAAACACATGTATTTGGATTTAAAACAAACAGAGATGTCAGTCCTGGACATGTTTATTGATTCTGTGGTAAACCTCAAACTGCGGGCAAGAAAGCTTATTCCCAGGTTCTGGTTTCATAGGGTTGCAACCTTAAAAAGATTTATAAAACGTATTGTTGTTTTTGTAGTAAACTCATGGCATCCAAGGAATATTCTAAGCTGAATCTACAAGAAATAAAAAGAAACGAAATATTTTAATGGCCTTTTGCCACCTCCTGCAAATATTAATAGAATTGCAATACTTGGGGTTAATTTAGTTAAGAAATGCAATTTGTGTTGTGTTTTATTTGGAATGGGTTAGATATTGGTGATTTTCAGGAAGAATAAAAAAAGGGGAGACATGAAAAATATGCTGCCTATTGTAAATTAAGTATTCCTACTTTGAAAAAGTATATTACTCTGGAGATTTTAATTAATTTCAGTCTGAATTGCACTGAGAGATTCTTCAGTAGAAGTGATACCAGTACAATTTATTTATTTATTTACTCTCACCTTTGGGACTGGATCCATTGAACTAGACAAACCTTACTTGCTATACATTTATCCAGGGAACGACTGCACATACAGTACTTTGGGGAGAAAACAATAAACTGAACTTTGAAGTAAATGAGTTTCAGACTAGGAAAAAAGCCCTCTGTGGGCAGTTTGTATATAACTTTAGACTATTATCACTTCAATCATGTTAAGTCTGTTGTAGCAAAAACAAAATCTTGGTATATCCTATTCATAAAGTTTTGGCATAAGCTTTAGTGGACTATGATTTCAACAAATGTACTACATGTTCTCTATTAAAAGATATAATTTATCTCTGAACACCCAGATTAAGAAGAAACAAAACATTTGCAGGTATAAATTATCTGTAAACATTGCTAATTCAGAAAACAGTGGCAAAGTTATCATTGCATAGACTAAGACATATGCAGGTGTGTACATACTTATCTAGGAATAAGTTCTTTCTAACTACACAACTACACTATAAGGGTTTCAGTACATTAATTTTTATGAAAGAATAAACTCATTCTTAAATATCTCCTGTTAAAATTAATGGATCTTTCTTTGAGCCTGGAATCTTGGGTCCTATTTATTTCTATGATGTGGAGAAAATGACTGATTAATTTTTGGGATAAATCTGTGGTGCCCATATTTTTGGGTAGTGTCCGTATTTTTTTCAATCACTATAAAAGCAACCAAAGAGGCAGTGGATTGACTGAAAGACTTTCAGTTCTTGTTCAAAATGATGCAATTTAACTATCTAGTATTTCATTTCAGAGCACATTTCTTTACATTTGCTCTCATTTTATATTTTAGTGGCTTTCTAGGATAAATCTCATTCCCTATTAGCACTGATGATGTTACCAAATTGATAATGAAATATCTGCAAGAAATCAACCAAGGTCAAAGAGCATAAAGGACCCCACCCTTACCTAGGTTAAATAGCCCCTAATGGTTGCATTAAGTATTTGCATAATACAGTATACTAATTTTGCCTGTTTCAATATAACATATCAAATTTGACTAATAGTATGGTGTGAAGGCACTCTTCATATCTGGTGTCTGCATGGACATACCTCTCCCTCAAGCATGAGTGTGTGCATATATATGCATACATATAGCATGTATAATCATGTGTGCATTTATCAGTTTAAATCAGTTTCTGCACTGGCACCCATTTTTTCTTTAACTGTTTTCACAATTTATTTATTCATTTTATTTTATTTTATTAAATTTTTATACTGCCCCATCTCCCAAGGGACTCGGGGCAGTGCACAGCAAGTAAAAACACATCAAATACAATTAAAAACAGTTTAAAATAATTATATAAGCTGTAAAATTTAAAAATATCAATTAAAAATTTAAATTTAAAATTGACCCAGTTTATAAAATTTAACTATTAAAAATTACCCACAATTTAAAATAGCCCAGGGGCATCAGGCCAGACTAGCTTGCTGGAAAAGATGAGTTTTTAACGCACGTCGGAAGGTTTAGTGATCATTCAAAGTTACAATGGCACTGAAAATAGTGCCATTTTCTCTGCAGTGGTCACACTTATGACCATTGCAGCATCCCCAAGGTCACATGATCAAAATTCAGCTATTTGGCAACTGACTGGTATTCATGACAGTTTCAGTGTCCCAAGGTCATGTGGTCAACTTTTGCGACCTTCTGACAAATAAGCAAAGTCAATGGGGAAGCCAGATTCACTAAATAACTGTGTTACTAACTTAACAAATGCAGTGATTCACTTAACAACTGTGGCAAGAAAGGTTTTAAAATAGGACAAATCTCACTTAATAACTGTCTTGCTTAGTAACAGAAATTTCGGACTAAATTTTGGTTGTAAGTTCAGGATTACCTGTATTGGGTTCTTCTGTACTTAAGGCTAAACAGAACTGAGGATTTGGCTCTGTGTATAATTTTTGCATCCAGTGTCTGTACATGCACGCCTCTTTGGCAATATCTTATTGTATTCAGCCTATATTTAAAAAGTGATGTTGATGCATTCTGGTGAAAAAGTCTAGTACTACAATGCTCACCCCAAATACAAATAGCAGTATTTGAAATTGGAATGTACTGTTGAAAGACAGTGTAAAGCTTCTGCTGCTGCAACAAATTCTGCCAACAGCAGAATCTCTAAAGTCATATTCATACATATACATATTCAGCAGATGGAAGTCATTTATGTCAACTAAATCCATGTTTCAAAAATGTAGATAACTAATAGATTCAAGAAAGATACTGAAAATTTCAACTCTTTACGGAAGTCCAGAACTGCAAAAAAGTGTTGAATCTACTTCTGTACCTAAAAGTCTTTCCAGCCTACTTTCCTGTAGAACATGCCATAATATTGGAGGCAGGTGTGACCAATGGATGTTTATTCTAATCTAATAAAACTTTACATTTTTCATTATACAACAAAGGGACTAAATAACAGAGAACAGATTAAATAACATAGAAGTTTCAGCCCAAGAACAGTTGCAGCCAAAGGACTAAATTATATCTTTCCCATATATTGGGCAACAAACAAACTAAACAAGATAACAGGAATTTTAAAGTTTTTTTTTAAAATGCATGGACTATATGAAGCAAAATACTAGTGACAAAGGAACAAAAGAAAGAAATAAGTAACAGAAGATCTGGGTATGTATCTTTGATAAGCTATTAAAAAAAAACAATCTGGGAGCAAAATAAAGCCTCTAAAACAGATTTGAGAATATTACACTCAAAATGAGAAAAGAATTTGAAGACCAAACTTTGGATTAGCTGCAGATATTACAACTGTTGATGCATAGTTATAATAAATTTTCATGCCAATCCCGACACTAGTTACTTTGGAGAAGCAGAAAGGGAAAAAGAAAGATGAGAATCTTACAAAATATTTAAAGCATATGATTATATTGTGTGTGTAGACACGTACTAATAAAGAGGTTATGTAGATATATTTATACCTACCCAGAGTAAACACTATCAAAAGCTGTACTTATTCATAATAATACTACTGAATTTTTTTTTTGCTGACATGAGCTTCAAATTGAACAAGTCTCTAGCGTAACCTGTATGCTTGCTGTGATTTCTGACTGATGAAGGTCAGACCTCTTAATATCACTGAGAAATAGTGCTCTAATCCAACCTATTAGGTGTAACATAAATGAACAACTAGAAGATAGAGGTATATAAGGCTAAATTTAGTTAGAAAATAATTTTCTAAGTACAGTACGTCATGATCCAGGGCTACCAAATTTGAACCACTAAAACCTGAACAGCTAAATGATAAAAAAAGTATTTCTCTATGCCTTTTGCTTTCATATAACAGCTATTCCATTTTTTCTAGCCCTAGTTTACCAGATAATTTTTTCAAAGGTGGTGTGAAAGATCAGCAGAAAAGTGTTACAAAATCTTTTTTTTAAAAAAAAAACCATCTCAAATGTATTTAAATAGCAAATGAAATGCCATTGCATTAGGACTTGTTACTTGAGAGATCACTTATCTCCCTTAGTATGTGATTTGACCTAGCAGGTTGGTGTGTTATAGGTTTCTTTGACATCTGTTGGATGTCACAGACATGTAATTTCTCTGTCTTAATGTCTACTCTCTGAAATATAGTTATCCCTGAGATCTAGATGCTGATGTTTCAGAGGGTCATGAAGCTGTGGCTCTTTTCCAGGCCTTTGGCGAGAATGATTGAAGCCCCTTTTGGATAATTTAGATTTGCTTCTTGCTATTGTCTGAAGTTTTTTTTTTTTGCCAACTTTTGTTCTTTGTTTTTGTTGTTGTATTTTTCTTCTTCTTCTTTTCTGTGTTTTTACTTGTGAATCACCCAGAGTTGCTGGGTGCTGCTCAAATTTAAGAAATAAGGTGGACAAAAATGCCAAATCCAGTCTGAACCATGCGACAATAATAAATAACAATAGTAATTGACATAAATATTGGAAATATAATGTGCAAAGCTATCAGAATCAAAACAGAAACATGTGGGTTCTAAACCCATTATTTAGATCAGGTTCTGGCTTAGAAGATAGCTGTAACTCTGTCAACTTCTGTAGTACAAACATGTTGCCTTTGACCCATCTACTTTCATGCTATTCTGACCTGGACTACAGCAATAGTACGGGATTAAGTTCATTAGGGTCATTACATTTAGTCTGAATTGGGTCTCTCATAGTTTAATAAGCAGATATAACTGCATGCAACATATTAAAACTAACATTAATTTACATTTTAGGCAAAATTTTCATGCTGCCTGAAGATGATTTGGAGCTAATTAAAATCTACTTCCCTTGGCTTTAAGTGATTTGATCTATTATATTGTAGTGCAAAGGTTGACCATTTTGGTAATTCAAAGAAAACAAATGATCAAACATATGAAGAAGTTACAAGGGTTACTGCATTTCTTGAGCTCATTAATAAATCAGCAAGTTGTTCTGGATGAAGGTGAAGGACAATCTGACTTGAGACATATATTTTCTTAAGCATTTTGCAAGATTCAATCAGGGTATATATTGCTGATAGGTTGGAAAAGAGACTAACAGAAGCTAGTTCCCTGAGTGTAGCAATTACAGTGCAGGTTCAAAGGATGAGAAATGAAACTCATGTTAACTATCTCGAGACATTAATCCAGCCAGAAGTAGATAAATTTTTATCAGCCAAGACTACATTTGAAAAAAAAATGTAGTCAAAATAGATGTAAGAAGAACATAGAACAATTATATATACTCACATTATAGGAAAGGAAAATCAGAGATTTAGAGTTCATTATTTTGTAAAAGTTACGTTTTCTTGGTTTGCTAAAATGAGGCTTGGCTTTTTCACTAAAAGCAATTTGGCTTACTTATCACACATTATCACAATTTGTGGAGGAAATTTGTGGTCCAACATGCAACTGATAGAACTAATTCCCTCATCTTACATTAAGGCAAGAGGAGGCATCTTCTAGATTTGCTCCTTTTAAAGGCCAAATGATAGAAGCAATAGAAGTTTGGCTATGAGTATTCTCTACTGGGAACAGTTGGTGTGCCAGGTGCAAGCATTTATGAAACAGAAGGCATCAGCATCAGTTACTCATTGTCATCTCATCAGCGAGATGTGAACTAAATGGGATTGACCTTAAAGACATTCTAGTAATTGCAACTATTGCAAAATGCAACATAGCCAATGGACTAACCACTCAATAACACTATAACACTAGCATTGTAGGAATGTCCAAATATAATTCAAAGGATTAGCTGATCACCTCTGAAATCCTACATGGCTTGAAATTGTTCAAATGTAGAATCTGCTTGCCTAGTGGGCCTACAGTGAGTCCCTTAGTCCTATAAAATGCAGCAGGAAGGGATTCAGAGGTACCATTTCATGCAAGAACTCTCTTGTGGAGTACCTTCCTAGTAGAAGTAAGATTTCTGCCCTCACTCCTGATTTTTAGAAAGTTTTTGAAAGCGGCTGTTGAAAATAGAATTCAGGGACTGAGACACATATTGTACTTGAAATGAATGAGAACATCAATACCATGACCTTAAAGTGCTGAATCATATGCGATGGTTCATTAATATATGGTTATATGCATAATTATTAGGCTCGGACGATTTTGTATGGTTTTTTTTATAGTAGTAATGTTTTCCTATAGTACTCTATTACTGTATTCTTTTTTATGAGCCACTTAAACTAGGAAGATCTGAAATGGCACAGAAATAATAGTAAACAAAGATCTTAATAAAAGCTGTCACTAGTAACAGAATATTTCTAAAATGTATACAAAATTAATTCTCTCATAAATCCAAATATTATTTGAACTGCTGTCATTTTCTTAATTCCTGAAGGACTTACTTTTTATGTCATCATCAATTTAGAGAAGAGAACATTTGGAGTTATTGCTGAAGAGTAATACTTTGAAATCAATACTATTGTTCAGTGGCTATAATAGTTGGCCATAATAGTATACATAGTTCATGACAAATATGGAAATAATGATAAAGCAGTATTTATGCTATTCTATACATTTATTATTTATTATTGTTTTATAGCAGTCCTGTTATCTCAGAGAAACACTTTCCCCAAGCAAATTTCCTAAAAATATTTGCCCTACTTTTATACTACATACTTCCTAAAGCAGTTACACTGCAGTTGTTTCTAAAGCATAGTCATTCTGAATTCATTTTCTGAACCTGATTACTTTTTGTAGCTAATATTCATTGTTTCTTTATAATCTAATTTGGTGTATGTCAGATGTATAGGTAGTCCTTGATTTACAATCATTCGTTTAATGGCAGTTCAAATTATTCTGAAAACAACTGTCTTATGACCATTTTTCACACTGATGAACATTGTAGCATCTCCAGGTCATGTGATCAAAATTTGGATGATTGGCAACTGGCATGTTTTTGTTTGCAGTGTGCCCTGCGGTCATGTGATCACCTTGTGCGACTTCTGACAAGCAAAGTCAATGTGGAAGTACCGTAAGATTCAGTTAATAACCATGATACTAACTTAACAACTGGGACATGAAGGGTCATAAAAGGGGAGAGAACTCTCTTGACAATTGTCTTGCTTAGCAACTGAAATTTTGTTATAGATTATCTAGTCAACACTTGGCTTTGTGCAGAAATTCATCAAACCATCCATCACAGGTGTCATCCAGCCTCCATGAGAAACCTCCTGCAAGGAGAACTCCATCGTTGTTCTAAATAGGTTTCACCATTTAATAGCTTCTCCAGCCTGGAAATTCTTCTGATTAGTCAATGTCAATTGAACAATAATTTGCCAAGCACTTCTTTGCATATTCTAAGAACAACATCTTCCATTAAAAAAGAAATGTCATCCACTATTTTCAAAACTGTTCAGAGACTTAGTTGCCTATATATTACTTAATTTGGGCCCTTTTTTTTGTAAAGAAGCTAAGTGGTTAGTTTGGTTCTTAATTACTGGCATTCTGGTTTCTACTTATTCTGAGATGGAAAACTGAGTGAATGAAGCTTTTTGATATTTTTTGGTATTTTTAAAATCCTGCCTTTACTAGAGCTTGGAACAACTTGAAGAAGTAGTGTAAGATCACATGATGTGGAGACACCTGGCCCATAGAATTGCCTAGAGTCAGATACAACTGAATGGATAACATCATCATTCCTTCCCTTTTCCTATTTTCCATGTGAGGTGAGCTGGACTGAGACAGTCATTCAGACTTTCATGCCTAAATCAGAATAAAGTACTCAGTTTCCTGATTTCTAGCTGCTGCCTAAACCACTAGACCAGTGTTTCTCAACCTTGATGACTTTATGTTTGGAATTCTGGGAGTTGAAGTCCAAACATCTTAAAGTCGCCAAGGTTGAGAAACACTGCACTAGATCAAACTGGCTCTTTTATTATTTTAAAATAATAAACTGAAGCTGTAACCTTTTAGCTGTAACCTAGCTAAAACTACCAAAGGTGACAAAGAGAAATCCTTGTTATATTTTAGGGTCAGCCCAATGCTGCTGAATGAATTATAAAAATTATAACAATTATGAATACTTCTAAGACGTTTCCCAATTCGCACTGTTCATTCCAGCTAAACAATCTGCACAATTCCAGAACATTTCTATTTGTATAACACAGTCACACAGAATTCTGCATGCTGTTTGTTGAAATATATAAAACTGTTTTTCCATCATTGTATAATTATCACTATAATTATCCCTACAGTTGAAAATTAGTCTATAATAGGGACTGGGAAATTGCAGCTCTTGAGTGAATCTGACCTCCTGAAGGATAGTGCCCACCTCCCACGGTACAGTGAAGAAGAAAGGAAAATGATAGCAACAAGACAAGGAGAAAGAAGCAGCTGTACACTCAGTGATAAGGTTAAGTGAGCCTCTTTAAACAGTTTCACATGAATTATAGTTGCCAACTAAGTCTTTAAGTTTGAGTCAAAAGCCCTCAATCCATTACTGCAATGATGAGTGCCATTTTTGAGAAGGATTATGTACAGAAAGTACTGTCATCATCTGCTTAAACAATTACTACCACTACATTAAGTGGCATGTTAGATGAACAGATAACTATTCTCAATCTTAAAGCTTAAATTTATTCGAGTATATTTTATCTGAGATTGTAGATGATTTGCTTCGTTATAATGCATACCATGTTGCTAGCAATATATACTTATGGCTTTTTAAAATTGAACATTCAGATTTAAATGATTTTTCTCACTATATCTTTTCTTTAGATTATCTCTGCGACAGAATCTGATTTCCATTTATTAGATTATTCCTGTAAATAAAACGTATGTACAGACCTGTTCATACCCAAACCTAATTGAATCTGTATCCAAAGGTATTTTTCCTATGAATCAGGCTAAATTGATTGTCTTTTAACCTAACTGGGCAATGGCCTTACCTATGCATCAGATTTATTTATTAAATTTATATGTTGCCCTTCTCACTCATCAGGTGACTCTTATTATTGGGAATATATATTTATCTGATTCTTAAGAAGAGAAAAGGAAATTTCTGGAAATAAAATCTAGGTTTGGGTTCTTCTGAATTTATATTAAAGTGTAGGTATATATTTAAGTCAGACTTAAATTACATCAGTGATTGATTACAAAGGGAATTTGGAAAGTCAATCTTATTTGGCAAGGTAAGAAGTTAATATCACAAAAATCAGATTAATTAATTTGGATCCAGATCTTTGCAATTAGAAAAAAACAATAAATTCACAATTTCATGAAACAGGGATTATGGGAATAGTCCTTCTTCATAGCCCCCCTCCCTATCTGTCACAATAGAAAGCATCTTGCTAGAATTTCAGAAAGGAAGACCTGATTCTTCCAGAGGGCTTTTGAGGAATTTTGGTATGTTACAAAGAACATTTTGCAACATTAAATTTTAATCTTCTTAGCCTATTGGGGGAAGAGATATTCATAGTTGCTTTCAATTGTAGCAGCATATAAGCCTTAGCAAATACATACCCACATACATAATGACTATACCTATATATACAATGTTATAACTTGCTATCTGTCTAGTTTTCTATTAAGTGCTGGACTTTATCTAAACGGAGGTTGAGTGTATGAAATTCAGATATGGAAGCAATGCAACTCTCTATGCCTTGTCAGTTTTGATTTACTTTTGTTGGTGTAAAGATAACTTAGTCTGCCAAATAAGGCAGAACAATTTGAAATGGGTTCAGTATTAACAAAATATAAAGGACAAGTTACTGGTTCCAATTCTAAATAGCCAGGTATGCATTTGAACAATTGACCGAGACGTTTAACTTTTTTTTAAAAAAAAAGATACATTCCTCCTAGGACAAGGGTCAAACTCGATTTCATTGAGGGCCACTTCAGGGTTGTGTTTGATCTCAGGGATGGGATGGGAATAGCCAGGATGGGCATGGCCAGCTTTACATCACTTGTGTCAGGGGTATCTGTGGTGGCCCATGCATTCTGCCAGAGAAAACGGGCGCCAGAACTCCAGTGAAGGCCCCCTGAGCTCCATTTTCATTGCCATAAAATGGCAGGAGGCCATAGCAGCTGAAAAAGTAGCCTGGGAGGGCCACACACAGCCCTCCCGAGCTCCATTTTTGCTGACAGAAACACCATGGGCTGGTCCTTTGCTGTTTCTAGGGTGGCCC
>JANHFJ010003553.1:58431-68718 GCA_032468195.1 Cerberus rynchops
CCCCTCTCCCGAAGGACTCGGGGCGGTGTACAGCCGTCTAAAAAAGGACACAAGTAAATAACAATTAAAACAAAATTAAAATTAATTAATTAGATTAATGGCTAACCAATAAAAACCAGATTATAAAATTAAAAATTTAAAAATTTAAAACAGTTAGAATTAAAAATTTTAAACCAATTTAAACTGATTAAAATCCCCAGCCAGTAGTACTAGGCCAGACCGGCTTGTTGGAACAGAAAGGTTTTTAATGTGTGCCGGAAGGTCCGTAGGTCCGTGATGGTCCGAATCTCCGGGGGCAATTCGTTCCAATTGGTCTTCTTCTCTATCTTTCCTCTCCTCTTCGTCCTGACTGTCAGAGTCATCCTAGACACCACCATCCAATGCTGTATGGCTACACTCTCCTACAATCACTTTGCAGTCACTAATTTCTCTTAGATTGCTTCATCTACCTCATCATAAAATGAAATAATACATTTTGTTATTTAAAATTAAAAATGTATTATGTGCGTAACTTCTTTGTGTATTTACTTTGTTCATTGTATAGTTTTTTTCTTTGTTTTCTTTTTCTCAAAAGTTTAATAAAAATGTATATTAAATAATGCAGAGAGACCATGTCTCATGTCTCATTGCTCTTCTAGAGAAGAAAATGAATGCAACAGTCCAGACAGTACAATTGGCATGGCAGGGAAACACGTGGCAAAAAGTTTAGCTTTGACATTTCCTCAGACATAAACCTATTGAAAATTACTGCGAAATATTTTTAAATACTTCAAAATGATGGTTGCAAGGCTTATGCCTTAAAGGAGGAGGAAAGTTCAGTCAGTCACTCTAACATAGTTTTATAGGTTCCCAAGAAAAGGCGGAAAAGATAAAGATTCTTTCTGAAGGTCATCTCTCTGAGCATAAACCTATGGGGTCCTTCTCTTGCTGAATATAGCCTGGATCAAATATCACTCAATGTACCACAGGGTCTTTTTCTGCCATCAGGTTTCTATGTTTCTAAATAAGGAAGGAGACTTTCTTCTGGCCCCAAGGGCCCCGTAGGCTACAGGAAGACTCTCCCAAATAGAATGGAGATTGGAAGAGGACCACAGGGAGATAAATATTGTGTTCTATTTCATAAAGTAGAAGCCTGCTTGTTTTGTGAGCTAAGAATATAACAAAGACAACAATAAAATGAGAAAAGGATTATGGCCACACAGACCCTTTTCAAAGTTTGTAGGACTTCAAAATTCTTCTGGTCAGTTCAGCTTGTGATAGCATGTTCTGTCCATTTAGAGAATCTGTATTAATGCTGAAATGCTTGTGGCTTTCATGGCCACAAGTTTCTTCCACGGCCACATTATTATTCTCCTAGGCAAAGGGAAAGATACCAAGAGTGAATGCAAAACCATAGAGAGAATAGTTTGTTAAGTGATCCTGAGAAGGTGTTTGACAGAACTCTAATTGAAAAAGTACAAGAAGCCACAAGAAGTTAAAAACATTATAATCCTTTATGGCTTATTTAAAAAATGCTGGGAAAGGAATGCCGAATGCCATCAGACCCTGGAGCATAAAGCACAGCTTTCAAACCAGAATTGGAAGCATCATGGATAGATGGGAACTGGATGACAAAGGATGGACTAAAAAGTGAATGTATCTTCTGGTCTAAGAATCACTGGTTACTTACCTTCTCAAATGTAACCTTATATACCAATGTGTGTATATTCACATGCTTTAATTTTTCATCATTGCTTTAATTTTTCATAAAATATAAAAAATTATACATAACTTGAAAATTGTTCAATTTCCAAGTCAAAGATGTTTTGGTGTTTGAAAAATTTTCAGATTCCATGAATTGGAATCTATTGCAATCTAATATTTATTGAAAATAATTTGGGTTTTTATGCAACGAGATGTTAGAGATGACCAGGCTGAGCCCAAAACCTAGGGTCAAATGTGTCATCAGTTGTGAGTTCCTTTGTGTCCACAAGAGATCTAAGTCCAGCCTATCTTAAATTGTGTGGATTCTTATCTTCTGCCAATTTATTTTGTCCACTAGTAGTTCAGATTCTTGTAGAGAGCAGAAACCTATATTCTTTGGAACTGCCTGGACTCCTGATTTACTGCACTTGACACAATTAGGCATTATTTTTACACAAAAGTAAACACATCTGCAATGTCTCTACAAATATTCCTTACGTAGTAATCCATTAAATAAGTTAAGCAACCAATGAGACATCACACATTCCTTATGCTGAACCATTTGCTAAACACTAAATTAATTTTATTTCTATCATGTGCACTTATCATATTCATGTCCTTATTCATGCTCTTATCGTAACTACTTATTTGTGTAAAAAATCCATAATTCAGACCTATTTTGCCATATATTTTTATAAAGCCATAAATATAAACTTTTCCCCCACATTCACACATTTTAATAATTTGCTGAGCAGACAAAATGCATGTGCATCTCTTGCATGACATAAAATTACACCACACTTTCCAAAATTGTTCATTGTCACTTCTTGTACCTTTTCAATCAGAGTTCTGTCAAACACCTTCTCAGACTCACTTAACAAACTATTCTTTCTATAGTTTTGCATTCACTCTTGGTATTTTTCCCTTTGCATAAGGGAATAATAATTAATTCTTTCAATGGTTGACAGCTATTCAGTCTTCATAGACAAATTAACTAAGTCAGTTTACATGACTTTCTTTTCATTATGTTTTCTGTAAACATTGATATTTATACAATTTGTTCTAGATCTACTTTTCTACATATTCTGGAAAAATCACATTAAGATATAGGACATGTTATTAAGCAATAATAAAGTCATATCTAGCTGTCAATTGCTATTTAGTAAGTATATATTTCAAAAGGATGTGGATATCTGAAAATATTAAACCCTTGCCAAAGTAAAATTAATATGTGTAATATCGTCTTTCCCAAATACAACCATTTTAGGACATCTCTCCATTTAGACTTTTTTAGTTGGATAGATGCATTGTGTTTGTAAATGTCCATTGTTTATTTTCCAGGCAGAATTTTCCTCTTTCTATATATTTTGGATGTATTTTTTGACGTTGCTATGACTGTAAGATATTGCTGGATTTATCGTTAAAATTTGTAGTAAAAGCTTATTTTTAATTCTTGCTGGATTGGAATACCACAGAAGTGTCGGCAGTTAAATAATTAAATAAATACTGCAAATAACCCCTCTAACTATTAATTTGATCATTCCATTTCCTTTTGTTTGTTCTATTAATAATGCAGCCACTGACTCAAAAAGCAAATAGATTTAAGGCAGAGCTTTACTTACACAGCATCTGTAATATTTAGTCCACATTACTTTAGTACACATAACCTTGCCTTGAACTGCTCCTAATTTCTTTCATCTTACTGGGATTATAGACGTCTGTCTCTATTTTGTATCATCCTAGCTCCACTGCTTTTTTCATTTGTTCCACCATTTCTCACTATATAATCTTCTTTCCCAATCTGGCCATTTTGGTGGTGGTGAGGGAATGGGGATAGGGATAGATAATGGAGCCGCATTCCTAATACATGTGGAAAATACTTCATCATCTTTAATTGTTCTCATCTATTAACAATGTTCATTGGACTTTCCATTTCATTTCTGACATAGCTTATGCCTTGATCCAAATGTCACTCTTTTCTTAAATGGAATCAAACTATTTCATCCTTTGCCATTCTGTATTCAAACTTTTCATATTATTTAATTTGAAAAGTAGACCTACATCTAACACGCAAAATCTACTTCAGTTTATTAGTGATTCACAACAAACCCTTTATGGAGCCATTGCATCTGCTGGCATTGTTGTCTAAGTAAAGCTTTTCAAGAATTGAAATAGATTGATTTTTTTAATAAAAAACTTGAGCAGCTTGTCTTTGAAACACTATTTCAAAATAGGTCAGACTCTAACTGCCTACTGAGTATGAAAGTCTGGATGTGTTTTCTCATGCCTGCTCTTCTTCTGGGAGCTCTCATGGATCATTACTCTTTGAAAAAAATAGAAAAGAGAGAGAATGAGAAAAAAAAGGAATCCATTGACTGAGACTCTCATAAAACAAACTTGAGCTGTCCATGGGGAAATATTAGCAAAGTTTTGATTCTGAGCAACTGTGCTACAATATAAAGACATACCTATTTCTTTTCTCCTTTTTTCATGAAGCACAGTCCTATACATGTCTACTCAGAACATACAGTTTAGAGCAGGAGTCCCCAATCCCCAGTGCACAGACTGGCACTGGTCCCCAGCATGCCAGAAACAGGACCTGCAAACAAGTGAAGCCCCATCTGTGGGATACAGGCAGCCTGTGAAACTACGGCCCCTCTAGTCTGTGGAAAAACCTCTCTTCACAGAACTGTCCCTGATGCCCAAAAGATTGGGGGCTGCTGGTTTAAATTTATTAATTTAAGGGAATTTATTAATCATAAGTAACTGAGTATAAGACTGCAATCTGTTTACCTGAATGATTGGCACTTTTTAGGTGTCTGTAGTTTTTCTTTCCTAAGACTGGAACCAACTTGTCTGATACAATATATTTAGGTACTCTAATTTCAATACTATAACCATTCAACATCTTATTGATCATTTTTAATTAAATGGGGATTTTAAATCTTTTAGATAAATTTTAGATTCAAATTTTTAATAGATTACAGCATACATATAATTGTTTTAAATTGTTTTTAAATTGTATTTATGTATTTTTATCTGCTGTACACCGCCCCGAGTCCTTTGGGAGATGGGGCGGTATAAAAATCTAATAAAATAAATAAAATAAATAAATTATACCCATATTACATAGTCACAGTAAACTGAGGTAAAGTAGGTAAAAGGAGGACCCAGATTCTTGGGGGCAATATGCTTGCTCACTCTGTATATTGCTTAGAGAGAGATGTAAAGCACTGTGAAGTGGTATATAAGTCTAAATGCTAGTGCTATTGATAGATAATATATATTTTTAAATGTACATTTATAAATAAAATAAAAGGACTATTGTAAAACTAAATAATAATAATAAATAACATTTTTTTAATGTTGCATCTGATTCTGTTTCTATTGCCTTATTGAAATGTGGACACAATCACTTTTTTTTAGTTTTAGACTTATCAAACAAAACAAACACTTCTATATATTCAAAAAAATCAGTGTTCATACCCTACCAATAAAATTTAGACTATGTCAATGTTATTTTTTTCTACCATGAATGTGTTCAATAATCCATCTGTATTGTGATAATATTGCTTATAATACAATACTATTTTATAATTTTTCTTACAATTTGTTCATTGTGCGCATATGTATACATATGAGCAAGTGGGTCTATATGCATATGTGTGCATGTAAATATTAATTTTATTTATTTATCAGATTTAGAAACTATGTATCTCCTTCATGGAAGGACTCTGGACGGTGTACAGATAAAAAGTTAATGTCAAGCACAAAAGACCAAGTCAGTAGCTGAAAATGCAATCTGCTGATCCCTCTTTTCACTCCTCCCCTGGCTCTGCCAGTCATTCTCCTACATTTAAAAATATAAAAACTGAATATAAAAAAATAAAAAGAGTTAAAGATGGTGAAAACTTAATATTAAATATCAATTAAAAGCCAGGGGAAGGAGCTTCAAGGTACTAATCAGCTCCATGTGAGCTTGCTCCTCTGCAAGCTCCAACTTAGATGGCAGGTCCTTAGATATTTAGATATAAACCATGGAGCTTAATACTATCTATTAACCAATTATTCTAGCTAAATAACTGCTAAATTTTTGCTCTATATTTTTTCCTACTATGATTTGATTGATTATTTGTACCCCGTGACTATCATTAAGTGTTGTATCTTATGATTCCTGCCATATGTACCATTTCCTTTTATGTACACTGAGAGCATATGCACTGAAGACAAATTCCTTGTGTGTCCAATCATACTTGGCCAATAAAGAAGTCAGTCAGTCAGTCAGTCTGTCTGTCTGTCTCTCTCTCTATCTATCTATCTACCTATCTATCTATCTAGAGATATTTTAATAGAATTGCCCCAGTACATAAAAGAAGAGTAAGTTTCCCCATGTAATTGAGTAAAAGTATGTAGAAATCCTAGAGAAAAAAGTTGTAGTCCATATAAATATACTGTAAAAGAAATCAGTTTTTCTTCTTGAAAAATTCTATTAGTTTTTATATAATTAAAAAGCATATATTTGACGGTAAAAAGCATATATTTGACAGTAAAGAAATCTTTAAAAGAGTGACTACTGTTTTTTTGGTTTATTTTTGAGAGCTTTTTATAAAAAAATGTTGAAGTACAAAAAATTAATTTTCAAGAAAATAGCTTAATCCAAATATGTCTTAAACAGTGGTTCCCAACCTTTTAGGCACCAAGGACCAGTTCCGTGGAGGAAGGTTTTACAATGGACTTGAGGGGACATGGCTTTGCATGCATCCCATGGATAGGGCTTCTTTTGTTTGCGCAGCCTAGTTGCTGGTATGCCATGGCCCAATTACTTTCCACAGACTAGGGGTTGGAGCCCCTTTGTTAGAATAACTCATGTCACTATCTTGCAATGGACTTGTAAGAGATTAAATATTGATTAGATTAATAAAATGCCTTAATTTACTCTTTTAAAATATATTTGTGTTCAACTGACCACAATGTACCTATGTTTTTCTTGACTGATATTAATATCTAATTATTCTAATTTGGTGTGAAAATATGAGATTTTATGTTAAAGGTTACTGATTATAATATCAAAGTACTATGTTCAGTAATATAACCTAGTGAAATGGCTTCTTTGTTAGTAAGAATATGCTTTTATAGAGAATTATAGAATGTGTAGTTTGCATATAATATATACAACATGGAGCAGTGGTGGCGAACCTTTTACTTACCGAGTGCCGAAAAATACGTGTTTTGTTCGTGTCATCCACTCTTGTTTACGGGTCCTCCATATGCGTTGCATGTGCAACTGCACTATCTACACATGCATGCAGCTTTTGCATGTGCAATACACTGATGCTGCACACAGGCACTCACACACATATGAGCAATCGCATGTGCATTCGCAGGAGAGCTCTGAAGACCAGCTGCATTTCCTGCTGTAATCACATGCATGCACAGCGTAGGCCCAAAGACCAGCTGGGTCTCTGCAATCGCGCATGCATGCATGTGCAAACACCTGTGCATGCTCAGCTGGCGGTAAGTTGGCTGACAGCTTGTGTGTCCAGCAAGATGGCTCTGCGTGCTACCTGTGGCACCTGTGCCATAGGTTCGCCATCACAGTCATAGAGTATTTCTTGTTTCAATTCCTACACTAGATATTGTCAAAAAAGCCTCCTTAATTTAATAAGTAATTTTATAACTGAACTAGCTATTACATTGAATGTTGAAATGTTCACATTTTCAGGATCATTTAGACTTCAGCCACTGGGCATATATACTTTCATATATATTTTTCTCTGACTTTTAATTTGTATCACAACAAGAAGTCAACTTCTCAAAAAATGCATAAAAAGAAAAAAAATAGATTGGAAGAAATTGTAAATTTCTGTAAATTCCACATTCTAAGCAGAATCTATAAATAGGGAAGTTTTATATATTTTAATTTCTCTTAATTATTATTAAAAGTATTAATAGTAATGATAATCATCATTCCATCCCAAGGAATACTATTTAAAATGATCTATTTAAAGTATTTGCCATTATAGAAGAAAATGAAATTTGACGTAGGGATACTTACGTAGACAAAAATACAGCGTTAGTACAGTCAAAATATATTTTCTGTTGAAGCTGCACAGTGTATTGTTAATGTAAAATCAATGGCACAAAATGAACAACGTTTCTTAAAATCAGCTTGACATTACTTATCATAAAATGGATACAGAACAACCACAGATATGATCTTGGAGGAAATTTTCAGAAATAGTTACAAAAGTTGAAAGCACATGTTAACCCATGAAACAGAAATTATGACATACCTGTAATGCAGGGATGTCAAACTCGATTTCATTGAGGGTCACATCAGGATTGTATTTGACCCAGGAATGGGGCGTGATCAGGGTGGGCAGGCCCAGCTCAACGTGACTCGTGTCAGGAGGCACTTGTGAGGGCCTGAGTGATCTGCCAGCAAAAACGGGCTTCCGATGTCCATTTTTGACTGCAACAGCCGTCTGCAATCCTCTGCCAGCGAAAATGGAGCTCAGGAGAGACACGCACAGCATACCTGAGCTCTGCTTTTATTGGTAGATGCACCATGGGCTGGTTTCTGTTTGCAGGTTGGCCCCACGGACCAGATCTAAGCACCCTGCAGATCTAGCCCACGGGCCTTGAGTTTCACACCTCTGCTGTAGAGGCTTAGAGAATTTTAAGAGATGGAAAGAAAAACACAGTTGGCAAAGACTGATGCCAGCCCTGTGAGGTAGGTGAGGTCAGGAAGCAGACTGTATAAGTTTAACTAAACTTCTATTCTAGTGATATAGACCATAGCATAGAGAATCTGTGTTTTCCCTTTCTTCCATCTTACACCCCAATGCATTACAGCACAGCTAGTCTGAGCTTCTTTTTAATGCTTTCACTCTTTCCATGGCATAGAGCATGCTTTTGTTTTTATAACTGTTTTGTGTATTTCCTCCGAGTCATTTCTGTGGCTCTCTACAATGGGTAATTCAATTTGAGCTAAATACCAGCTTCTTCATATGAAAAAGCTAAAGTGAATCTAGAGCCCAGAAACTAAAATTCAAGATGGAAATTTTGCTTTATGCGTTTTTTTTCTGCTCCCGAATTACACTTTCCTTGAAGCAAGATTGACAGTCATCATCACCATCATCATCACCACATCATCATCAACTGCTTTTTTTCTAATTATATTTGCTATAATAGCTGCTATCATCCCAAGTAGAAAAATTGAATTTCCTTTAATTATGGCTTGCATAATTTACAGCTGTTAGACACTTTAAAGAAGCAATTTATTTTATTTTAAATAGACAACAGCTGTGCTTTCCTTTTCCATTAAGTGCAGCTAGGCCTTTCTAGTTAAGATAACACTGCTGCAGATTTGCTCTATATTTCATTTACTTATCAAATTTATATAGTTACCTATCTCACAAATGTGACTTTTAATAAAGCAAAACAATTAAAACAATTATTAAATAAACATTAAAATAAGTTAAATATAAATAAGACCATGGGGAAATTCATCAGTCTCGTGCATAGTACAAAAATAGGGAGTAATCAATATATGTTATCAATATATATTCAGTCTAATTAACACAGACAAAAGAAAGATATCAGAAAACAGCAGTTTGTTTTTTCTCTTTCTCAGATTTTATAATAAGATAAGGTTTAAATATGATGAAGATATATGAATATATGAACTGGTATCCAGTATAAACCATAATGTCAAAATAACATTTCACGCATCAAAATGCCATCACAAAAATAGCTCACATTTCACAATACTTTCCTATTCCCTCCTTATCTCCCATTAAATGTTTTATCTGTAATGTGATAAATACAATATTTTCACTCCCCAAATCATTTTAGCTGTCTCAATATACTATTCCATTCCATTCCCCTCAACCAGAATCCAACTGAATGAAACTCCCAAATCCATTATAACCCTGCATTCAGGGATAATTTTTAATCCATCAAATAGCTCTTACATCTCACATTTCTATTATAATCTCAGAGATACTGAAAACAAGTAATAGTACAAAGATGGCAGAAGATGTAATTGGTCACAAATATAATCCAAAAATAAGGAAAATACAGGTTTATCTGAAAATAGCTAAAAAAGAAAATAGAACTGTGGAAAATTCTGTCTTTTCTTTGAAAACCCTAAACTTAAATACAAATGCAGTCAATATTTGCAGCTCTGGAACTCTTGAAATGCCTGCAACAGAGCTGTTGGTTGCTTCTGTTATTTTTATTCCTTTCCTTTTCCCATGTAGAAATCAAATTGTCTATATTTTACTAAAAGTAGATGGACTAGTGTCAGCATTGGAAGTCATATTCTCCGCAAAAGCTTCTATGCTGCCATCATTGAAGTCTGGAAAATTGGGAGGGGTAATCTCTTAGAGAATAGTTGGTAGTCTAAATAAAATTCTTTGAGGTGTCAAGGCTAGGTCAACCGACACCTGTGAGGAGTTGACCAAAGAAGTACAGTGGTACCTCAAGATAAGAAATTAATCCAGGGTGGCCTTTGTATCCTGATTTTTTCTTATGTTGAAGCAGCCCATTCAGCCAATACGTGGTTTTGGCTCCCCCCTCAGGCCGACAAGGATTGTGTTT
>JANHFJ010003557.1:0-18102 GCA_032468195.1 Cerberus rynchops
TTGTTTGTTTCACTGTGTACTGTACTATATATAGTTGAAATGACAATAAAACTTACTTGATTTGACTTGTCAGAGAGGTCAAGAGGAAGGCCAAAGAGGATATATGTATGTGCTAAAAGAGGACATGAAGTTAATTAGGGCGAGAGTAGAGGATGCTGAGGAGAGAGCTAGGGGGAAACAGATGATTCGCTGTGGTGACTCCTAACGGGAACAGGTGAAAAAAAAGATGATTATTCAAATTTAATTAAAATAATTAGGACTTTGGTTCTGGCTTACAGACAGTCCACAGCATGCAACATCAACTTTAAACAAAATCACTGATTTCAGGTGATTTGTACAATCAAAGCTGATGATTGCGTCTGGTTAGCAAGATATGGCCTTGCTCACAGCAAGTTATAGTACATGAGGATCTTTATTTGCTCACTGAAAATATTCCCAAAGAAGAAATCAATATTCCATGTTAGTAAATTGTGAGAATATTTACAAAGAAATAATATTTACATTAAAATGCCATTGCCTGACATGCATTGTAATTTATTTTTATTATCAGAATTGTTTATCCAGTTAATATAAAACAGGGGTGTCAAACTCAATTTCATTGAGGACCGCATCAAGGTTGTGTTTGACTTCAGAGGGTCAGGGGAAAGGGTGTGATTGGAGGAGGCTTGGCCATGGTGGGCGAGGCCAGCTCGACGTCATTCCTGTCAGGAGGGCATCTGGGGTGGCCAAATGCTAAGTGCCTCCCTCACATAATCTTCCTTCCTTCCCTTCCAACCTTCCTTCTTTTTGCTTCCCTCTTTATTCTCCTTTTTCCTTCCCCTCTTTCCTTATTTTTCCTTCCTTGTTCTCTTCTCATCTTTCCTTTTTTAAAAATTTGTCTTTCCTCTTTCCCTTTCTGCTTTCCTGTCTTTCTTGCATGCTCAAATGCAAAAGGGGAAACATTTCTCCTTTTTGTTTTGTTTTTAGTTTGTTTGCTAGCCCTGTGCCAGGAAGCCCATCCCCAAGCTCCATTTTTATTGGCAGAAGCACCGCAGGCTGATCCTTTGCTGTTTCCAGACTGGTCCCAGGGGCCAGATCTAAGCATCCTGCGGGCCGGATCTTGAGTTTGACACCCCTGATAGAAAATAGTTTTTTTGCTTTTGTTCCTTCTGTTATTTCTAGATGCAAAGGTTCCCCCCACCCCTGCAAGCCAAATTTCCTGAGTGCTTGATCTTAACTCTTGATTTAAGGAATTGTCAAGCTCAGAGTTTGTTATCTTGTATTTGAACCATGACTAAGGGAAAAGCTTTTAATGCACTCAAAGACTGGTGCATGCAATGGTTGTTTCTATTAATGGTCCAGTGTCTAGTAGTAATGTTCTGTAGATAGAGCTGGACTCCAAAATTTTGGTCATTTTGGGCTTCAGGCTCTTAAAAAATCAGTTTATGTGTGTGCATTTTTATGGGTTGCAAATGTTATAATTAAGGCATATTGTTCACAAAAGATATTTCAGTACTGAATTCTGCTTATAACAGAAGGGAGAGGGAGGGTGGTCCAATTTTTTTTAAAGTCCCATGGGGATAAAGGACCTCCCATCCCATTTGGTTGATAAGAAGTATAGGTATTGTAATGTGGCACACTGGAGAATACCAGGAAATATTATAAGAAGGGTAAAATAGGCATTTCAAAAAGAGATTAAAAAATTGTGCAGATACACAAGAAGACTGTAGATTGTGTACTGATGGTAACTAAAATATCAAAAGTTGCAATCCCAGAGGACCAATCCTTGTGTCTGAGCAATACTTCAGAATCAGATTAAAGAAATATTTCAGAGCACATGAGCTCCAGATGAAGTACAGGTAGTCCTTGACTTACAACAGTTCATTTAGTGTCTGTTTAAAGTTATAATGGCACTGTAAAAAGGAACTTATGACTGTTTTTCACATGATTGTTGCAGCATCCCCATGATTACATGATCAAAATTCAGATACTTGGCAAGTGGTTCATATTTATGATGGTTGTAGTGTCCCAGGGCCATGTGATCAGCTTTTGCAAATTTCTGCCAAGCCAAGTCAATGGCATGCCAGATTCATTTAACAACCATGTTACTAATTTAATCAGTGCAATGATTCACTTAACAACTGTGACAAGAAAAGTCATAAAATGGGGCAAAGCTCATTTAACATGTTTTCACTTAGCAACATAAATTTTGGGCTTAATTGTCGTAAATCGAGGATTATATTTGTCTGCAACAACTTTGAGCACCTGTGCTTGGAAGCACCTTTTGGCTGAATTTAAAGTTCATACAGTCCTAGTAATTATCATAAATACTACATACATTTTCTTTTGGATTATATGCTAGTGATCAGTTGTTTAATAATTTAGATTGGGTCCCAGGTACAATTCAGGCAGCTAAAATCATTTTTTTAAAAAAGAACTATAATATTTATCTAGAAGATTTGTATTTTATGAACATTAAAGCAATGTTGGAATTCTGAAGCTACACAAGTTTAGCAATGACAAAAGAGAGCCCAGAGGAGAAAAGAAATCAGCTCCCTTTCAGAGTCAAGAGACTTATTTTCCCAGATCAGGGCCTATAACTAATGGAAAATTCACAATTTGTTTTGGTCCTATTCTATTTAGAAAGCCATAAAACATACTTTTCCCCCTTTAATTATGGATAGACTTACGAAATATCTGAGTAATGTGAGAACAGTGTAAGTCAGAATGAACTGCCTTCTAGCGAAGAAAGAAAGTTGACAGGACTCAGAAATTGATCTTCTCCATTAAGTGTGGAGAAATAATCCATAGGTTAGTATACTCTGTCGTTTCTAGCTCTGTTGACTGAGTGGCAGAAGCTTAAAAGGGGCAAGCTCCTCTTCCTTCCCCAGCTTCTACTCAGTCAGCCAACTAGCCAGACTGACAGAAAATGCTCTATGTACATTAGAAGTCTTTAGAGAAATTATGCTTCAAAACTAAGTTGCTTCAGGAACTGGGTAGATGAGCCTGACAGCTTTGACAGGATTGCCCCCAAAGCAGTCTCTCTGATGCTGCTATAAGAGCCTGGTCAGCCTACCTCACGCTGAGGCCCTATCAGCCAACCTCATGCTGAGGCCCTGTTAGCCATCTCACGCTGAGGTCCTCATGAGGCCGCAGCCTGTACTCCTTCTGTGGGCATGGCCATCCATCCACCTGTGGCAGCTTCCGAGGCCACAGGTTAATCAGTCTGATGACCTGCAGCTGCCTCCGAGTCCATGGGCGCCCTTTTATCTACCACCCATGGCTGTTTCCGAGGCTGCAGGCACCATTTTATCACCCTTTGTGAGTGCCATTTTTTCTATCACCTACAGCTGCTTCCAAAGCTGTGAGTGCCACATGGACATCACTCATGGTTGCTACTGAGACCAAGGGCGCAAAAGTTTTGCCCATGGCTCCTTCCGAGGCCATTGATGACCTGCTGGCATTGCCCACAGCTGCTTCCTAGGCTGTGGGTGTTGTCTTTAAGTGACGGTGCCTATGGTTGTTCCCAAGGCCACAGGCTTCATCCCAATGACCTGCAGTCCCTACCGAGGCCACCGGCTCATCCTCCAAGGGCGCATTTGTTCAACAAGAGAGATGAAGGACGGGGCCCTGAAAACAAGTAATTAAGAGTACTCTGTGGTTGTGAGACCAGCAGTCTCCTCCGAGGCTGCAGGCCCCCCTTCCTGTCTGTCCAGAAAACATGAAGGCTCCAAAAAGACCTCCACAACATGCTGGATTAAAGGTGGCCATAATGCCTTCGCTAGCCAGGAGGCCTGCAGCAGAGCAAGGGCCTTTTACCATACTACAATTGTTAGATAGCACGAGCCCTTCTGTGCTTCCTCATGTCATTATTATGTGCATGCATTGTTGGCTTCTATTGCTGGTTCAGACCAGGCATAGCAGCCAGAAATAATTGTGGGTAATTATTATTCATGCTCACAGGATGTATGTAATTAACAATCAGCAGGCAACCCCAGCAGGGCATTGTCACCTCAACCTGGATTCATCACAAGTATACATCCAAGAGGAAGCATTTATCCTCGAGCAAGTCCAAAAGCCTAGGTCCAAGGCCCCAGCAAGCCTTCTCGAGCTGCGGAGAAGGATGCCCTCTGCAGACAATGAGTGTTAGATAGGCAGTGGGCCAAACCCTTTCAGGCACAAGTAGTCACTCCACAGCCTTCCAAAGGCCTTTCAAATTTTCCCGGGGTGTAGGAGGTTATCTTCCAACATAGGCCCTATATCCCCAGAGCGAGTAGAAGTAACATTGGAGTCTCAACAGCTAACCACTCCAGAGAGCCAGGTGTCTAATGCTTCCAAGATCCTCAACCCTAGGGACAGTGACCTGGATAGCAATGGACCGAGACATGTATCCCTTCTAGGTGCCTCTGGGGCACCATCATCAGTTAACATTCAGCCAACTTATTGGCTCAGATAAAGGAGCTCATTGTGTCAGTGATGGGCCAAACCCAACGAAGAGGTGCAGAGAGCCACTTGCCCAGCACATCTGCCAGCCATCAGGCTATACTACACAAACTGTCTCCCCTGTACCACATTACGGCGAGGAACGGATCAACTATATGGAGCCGAGCTCCCCTTCATCCTCAGATCATACTACCATTTACTCAAGGGATGAAGAGCTCATCCTCTCAGAGGATGAGGATGATTATTCTGAACCACCAGCACTTGCTGGTCTTTTCCAGCTTTCATTGTTAAGAATGCTTCTGAACAAGGCCAAAGCCACCACCCAGCTTGAGGGTGTGTCTTCCTTACCAACCATTCCTTCCCCTCCTCCAAGAATCAATGCCAAACAACTGCTCTTTTTGATGCAAACAACCAGAGCTGAAGAGGTCCCAGCTCCACACAACAATCAGAGCTGAAGAGGTCCCAAGTCTGGTTGTTTATGGCCGTATTCAAAAGCAGTGGGACATTCCAGCAGCAGGATGACCTCTGCTCAACTCTGAGAGGCACTTTTATAACATGGCATAAGCCTTCACCTCCCCCCTCAACCTGCCAACAGTCAGTGAACCCATACTTGCCTCTTCCAATGTTTTACTCACTGACTCCAACAACACCCTCAAACCAGAGGACAAGAGAATGGAACAAGTTGTCTGCAGAGGCCACCAGGTGGTGGCCTGGGCAGTCAAGGCATCCACAGTGGCCTCTTTTTTTGTCCAAGCATCTCTGTTGTGGCTTCTGTGTACAGGCCAGAATCACCAGAGCGAACCTAAGAGTGCATCAAGACATTAACAAGCTCATAACGGCCACTGAGTTTTCGGCTGATGCTACTCTGCATGCAGCAAGATTCGCCACATGATCTATTGGATCCTCTGTGGTTATGCACCATCTATTGTGGCTAAAACATTGGCCAGCAGACCTAAAACAAAAATGGAAATTGGCTTCTGCTCCATTCAAGGGCGCAAAGGTCTTTGGGGGACTCCTTAAATCTGGTCCTCGTAGAGTCCAGAGATGGCAAGAAGATGATGACCGTGAGATCCAGAGGCATCAGTCCTTCCATACCACTGAGGAACCCTTGTTCTTGGGGCAGCATTCCATTATGCACCATTATGACCGCCAACAGGTCAAACCCTACATGGGGAGACAACAACACTATTCCAAGCGGCCATTTCGAGGGGGTCATGGCTGTCCCTTTTGCCACTCAAAGTGATTCTGGATCCAGCCCTCCCATTGGTGGCTGTCTTGCGTTCTTTGCCAATCAATGGGAAGAAACCACCTCGGACGATCTGTTTTGACAGCTGGTGGAATGCTTCGGCCCCTAAAGTGGACCGGCTTGCAACACCAGCCAATGCAAAACTCCCATGGTTCCTCTCCAGGTTTCCGTTGGTCGGGGCAGAGGGGGTGGATACACTGCGAAGCAGATGGCCCAAGGATCTGCTCTATGCATTCCCCCACCACCACTAATTTTGAAGGTAATCCAGAAGTGAGGGTGGAGAAGGTGGCACTTCTTCTCCTGGCTCCTCACTGGTTTAGGCATCCTTGGTTTGCCGACCTTGTAGATCTATCCATCACTGACCATGGCAACTACCACTGTGCGATTTGTCCATCACCCAGGGAGCAGTATCGCATCCAGATCCACGCTGACTCCAGCTAGCCACATTGAGGTTGAGTGGGTCACTCTAAGCAGGGCTCAGATGTCATCTAGATACCATTCAGGCCTCACACAAGCCTTCCACCAATCGAATCTATGAGGCCACTTAGGGAAATTTCTGCACCTGGTACAATAGGTAGAACTGGGATACCACCTTGGTGTCCCTTTCACAGCTCCTGGACTTCCTCCAGGATGGGCTGGACATGGGTCTAAGGCCCAACACCCTGCATAGACAAGTAACAGCACTTTCTTCAGTCATTGACTGTGGTACAGAGAGCTTGCTTTCGCAGCATCTGATGATATGCAGGTTTCTCCAGGGAGCCACTAACTTGAGACCCCTAATTGTGCACTGCTACCTGATCTGGGAGCTTTCGTGGGTTCTTGATGCTCTTGCAAGGGGACCATTCAGCCCTTGAGGACAGCATCATTATGACTCCTCACTTGGAAGTCAAGGAACTTGGGGCAGAAAGCGTCTTCCTTCATGGTGGGCAGGTGGCTTAGAGCCTGTATTGGGGCAGCCTATGGGTCTCAGGGATTCCAGACACCGGTGGGGATCACAGCGCATTCCACCAGAACTGCAGCCACTTCGACAGCCTGGTCCATTCAGGCTTCCATTGAGGAAGTTTGTAGAGCAGCCACCTGGACTTCACCATCACCTTTCATCAGGTACTATCGCCTAGACATGTACACCTTGGAGGAGGCTGCATTTGGCAGGAAGGTCCCGCAGAGAGTATACCCGACCCAAGAGCCAACTGCTTTGGTATTTCCAACTTATAGATTATCTCTCCACCGTCAATGGAATGTCAAGCCTAAAAGAACCCTGACACTGAGAAGGGGCATTGGACTTACCTGATACGCTCCTTCTCATTGTGTGGAGAGATAATCCATAGGTTGGGTTAGTCTGTAACTTCTAGATCTGTTGACTGAGTAGTAGAAGCTTAAAAGGACAAGGCTCCTTCTACCTTCCCAGTTTCTACGAAGTTTTCAAGATAAATCAATAAAAGTTTTCTTTGATAACATGGTCCTCGTTCATCATGAGTCAAGACTCAGGGTCCGGCGGAGTATTGTGGGGGAGCTAGATTATCTCTCCACACAATGAGAAGAAGCGTATCAGGTAAATAAAATGCCCCTTCTCCTTTGAATATGGAGAGATAATCCATAGGTTGGACATGCCAAAGTCACTGGTGTGTAAGGGAGGGAAACAGCCAGGTCCTGAGGGTAACTGGAAGATTGAACCTTCTGCAGGATCCTCCTTCCAAATGCTGCCTTCACCGAGGCGTAGAAGTCCAAACAATAGTGCTTTATGAAGGACGACGGTGATGTCCAGGTCGTTGCCTTATGAACTTCCTCAATCGAGGCCTGGGTGGCCCAGGCTGCCAAGGTGGCTGTGCTGGTTGAATGTGCAGTAATACCTGCTAGAGGCAGGGGCCCCTGCACTCCATAGGCCATTGAAATGCATGCCTCAAGCCACCTGCCAACCGTGGAATAAGAGACCTTTTGGCCAAGGGACCTCAGTTGGAATGAGACAAATAAGGCCTCAGTTTTCCTGAAGGCGGAAGCCCTATTGAGGTAGATGCGGAGAGCCCTCCGCATGTCTTACGTGTGCCAGCAATCCTCTTGGGGATGCTTGGGGTTAGGACAGAAGTTAGGCAGAACTATTTCTTGAGCCCTGTGAAATCAAGAGTTAATCTTGAGCACAAAGACTGGGTCTAGTTGTAAAATTACTCTGTCTGAGTGGAAGATACAGAGGTCTTGCCTAATGGAGAGCGCTGAGAGCTCTGAAATATGCCTGGCGGATGTAATTGCCACCAGGAAGCTGACCTTCTACGTGAGCACCTTCAGCGATGCAGTTTTCAGGGATTCAAATGGTCCTTTCATCAGAGCCTCCAGCACTCTCAAAAGCTCACAGGTGGAATAGCAATACACTACCTCAAATTAGTTGCACTCCAGAGAAATCTGCATACCGTCGGGTGCCTTGAGAGTGTCCTGTACCGCAAACAATGACGGATGCAATTGCTGCGACTTGCCTGCGGAGGGTACTGGGCTGAAGGCCTTTATTGAGACCGTCCTGTACAAATTCAAGAAATTGCGCCAAGGACACTAGTGATAGATCCCAGCCCCGCTGTTTGCACCAAGAGACAAACGCTTGCCAAGTAACTTTGTAAATGCGGTTGGTGAGGAGTTGATGAAATGCCTGGATGGTATGTATCACCCTTGCAAATACCTGGGCTTTGTTTAAAGCATTTCAGTGGAGAATCTGAAAGTTTCTGTTATAGTGGTTGGAGTTGCTGAGAGCTACAGTAAATACAGAAATATTTGAAAAACAACAGGCCCTTCTCATCTACCTTCCTCCAGGAACTCTAGACATTTTAATCACAAAATAACTATGTCAGTAGATTAGACTGAGATATAACAGCTTGTTTAAAGTTATTCAACAAATTTCATGGCCAAGAAGAGATAATGAGCCCAGGTCTCTACTAACTACAATATTCCTTTTAGCTTTGCAAATGAATACATGGCTGCCAATCCCCTACTGATTTATTGAGAAGCATGCAAATGTCTTTCATAAACAAGTTGTGATATGTTTAAACCTCTCCTTTTCTTTTCTACTGCATACATTTGAAATAGTTACATTTGAAAAAGCAATATATTAGCCGTTTCTAAGAACAAATGTTGTAATAAAAAGCAGATAAACTATTCATCTAATGTAAAATTCAACAAAAGCACAGCAATTTATAAACTGGAAACAGAGGGATGAAAAATAATTATTCATAAAAAAATCAATCTAGCTCTCAAAATATTTCTGGTGAGAATAGTAACTAGGATAAAACAAGGACTCTAAATGGTTATAGAGTAACTAACAAGTTTGTATGACAAATGGGAAATGTTTTGGAGTCTAGCAAGGGCATATAAAAATGGGAGAGGTCATGAGGAATAGTAAGTAAGTTCTCTCACATAAATGAGCAAAGCTATTCCAGCTTTCTGTTTCGTATTTTGTTTTTATATTGCCAGACACATTGGATTTTCAGTTTTTACACCTCAAGATGATGCAAAAATTGTCAATTGTGGCTATTTGGATCAGGTAGAGGCGCTGATTTTCTGGAATTTCATGTTGCTCACCCTATGTTAAAGCATATGATAACAATGCCCTCTATAAGAAAGAAAAAAATACAATATTTTTTTCAACCCCTTAACTAAACCACCTTAAAAAATTTGTCTGAAAGAAAAGGCAGCGCACAATATCAATAGTACATAATTTAAGACAAGTATACAGAATCTGTGGTTCTCAAGACATTTCTGAATTATAGTTTCAAACTTGTTTACCATGATTTCATCTGGCTGGAACTCCTAGCAGGTGTGCTTCATGAACATCTGGACTGCCAGAAGATTCCTACTATAAGATCAATCCGGAAAAAGACTGCATGAACTGGAACATCCAGGACCTAGTACTGTATAGCACAGAATATTGTATTTCTTTAATCATCTTTATGCTTTTAGAACATAATACAGAGTCATGATGTCCCTAGGGAAATTGAAGTTGAACATAGGGAAAATCCAAGGTTCAATCCCTCATATACAGATTGGAAAGGAGCAGACAATACTAACATTTTTGCCTGAAATTCTGGAATTCTAGTCATCTAAATAACGCAAACCTTTACTAGTACACACAATTAATTAATCACATCTGTTTCTCTTCTTCCTTTTTTAACATAAAAGTCTCTAATATAGCATTCCCTGCATTGGTGGAATCCAACCAGTTTTGCTACCGGTTCGGTGCACGCACATGCGCGCCAAACGCACTGCTGAACGGCTGCTACAAAGATAATTTACACTCACCAGAGGCAGCTGGGATGACTTAGAAGGCTGCGGAGGCACGCCAAACAGCTGATCTGTGCTGCCAAGCTATTATAGAACAGGAAAGGGCAGAGGCAGGTGGGTAGGACCAAATTCAAATCACCGCTACTGGTTTGGTAGATCAGGTGTGACCAGGCTGCATTTCACCACTGATTCCCTAACCAAAAATACTTCAGATGAGTAGAAACTGCAACACCATCCAATTCCTATCTTTATATGAATACTGGAGTTTCAATCCCAACATTTCTGCATCTCTGCATTTTGGGGAAGGCTAATGGTCTTTCATCTTACTGCCCATCTCACAGGCTTCCTATGAAGATATGAATACAGTACTATTTGGCTGGAGCAAGAGAACATTTTCATCATGGTTCAGTATCAGGTAGTCCTCACATTAACTGCCTTGCATAACAACCAAACTAAGGACAGCATAAACAAAAAAAGTAGTTCTGTAGCCAGTTCACATTTAAAGTTGTTGTAGCATCCCTAGTCACATGATTGCCATTTGACTATTTCGCAACCAGCTTCTGACAAACTTAAAATCGCACTTGATACCTTGCTTAATGACTGCATTTCACTTAATAATCAAATGGGGAGTGATTTGCAAGCCCAATCACAACTGCATAATTTTCCATTAAGTGATAATGATAGATGCTTAGCAATGGCTTTGCCATTTCTAATTGTGGTTGTTAAGCAAGGACTACCTGTAACAGCAATAAACTGAAGTATGAAATTGGGCAAGGACCCACTACGACAGCCAATATGATCTAGTGGTTAAGGTGTTAAGATTGGAGAGGTTCAGATTTAAGTGACCTTTCAGCCATGAAAATTCACTGGATGACTTTGGACCAGTCATTCCTTTTCTCCCTGCCTCATCCAACTACGGTTCTGTTGTTGTGATGCAAAACTGAAAGGCGGTCCCTGTTTAAGCTCCTTTAAGCTCAGGAAGGAAACACAAGGCATAAATCGAACAAGTAAACATACCATTTATTTTTCTAAAGTATCTTGATCAGAAGCAAGGTTTCTGGGTTGATAATAAGTCCTTGAATCATAGAATTTTAAAATTTATTTCCAGAGGTCATACAATTGTTAGAAGGAAAAGAAAAATAAACTTTTAACAGATATGCCAACCGTCTCATAAACTCGCAGGATTCTTTTTTTCGCCATCCGAACTAAACTGCAATGTTTGTCTGTATCATGTATATGCATAAAGGTGTTTTGAGAGCTGAATGCAACAAAATTTCATTTTAATGTATGCTGATTAGCGTACATTTAAAGTGACAATAAAGTATTTATTCTATTCTATTCTATAGCCATGGTTTTCTTATGAAGCATAGATGCTTAATATTAACAGTTGAAAATTCTAGCCTTCCTGAAATACTTAAAATCTGCAGGGATTTGCAGTAGCCATGAAATGTTATTTGCCCACAGTACAAAATGCCTTGATTAGTTTGTATTTCTAAGTGTCCATTTATTATGGAAATCTACATACAGATGTAAATCAGGAATAAAGCAGCAACTCTAATTTGTGTCACTGGAGATAATTCAATAGTCGACCTTTGGTTTGTTTGTTTTTTAATTTTCTGCATGCAATGTTTCTCCCACTATAGGACCTGAAGCTACACAAAACTGGTGGATACCAACTTGGAGAAGTTTATAAAGAAAATCATATAGTGAATTGGGACTGATGCTGAAATAATGTGTTTACAGAGGGGTTTTTTACATCCTTTTTTACATCCCATTCTATTCACTACCGTAATTGCTCTCCAATTTATCAAACAATTTAATATACTTAGACAGAAAACAAATGTTTCCTTACTACTTGTTGCAATGGTCTTTAAAATGGTTTTGTAAATTCCTCCCCACTTGAAAATAATTGCAAGTTCAGATGAGAAATCCTTTTAATTATGCCAGGCTTGCTTGTTCCAAATATGCTGTCTACTACATACAGTATACTTTAAAAGGCAACACTTCAAGCTTTAAAGGAAAACTTCAAGCTTGCAAGATACATGTGGTTGTTGCTTGCTGAAATTTTAAGCTCTACCAGTTGATTACATTTTTTTTCTACATAAAAATCAACATTTGAGTTTGCTTCACTTCAGAGCCATATAATTTAGAGGGAAATGTATTGATTAAAAATACCTGCAAGCCAGAATTCTCTGATTTGCTACAAACCACCCAAACTTCTATTATTGTGGCTAGATCTACATTCTGTTCACATCTGCTTTAAAATGGCAGAAAAATGACACAATTTTTAATTGTGCAATATTTCCTCATTTTCAGGGTAATTATTAATTAACTTACCCTTAAGTAGTCTTCTCTATCTTGGTCCCTCTAGCTATGTTAGGTCCAGTTTCTTTGAAATTTTAAAAAAGTTATCATTCTATCCAAAAGTCTAGAAGAGTCAAACTGCATCTGCCATTAATTTTGATATTTTAGGGAAAAAATCCTTGGGGTTTTTTTTCAGCATAGAAGCATATTACCAGGGAAAATACACACAAAAGGATAAATCATGTTCTACAATGGTCAGTTGGTCCATACAAGCCTTAGATTTGTTCAGCAGATCTACCTCATTTAAAGCATCTCCCCAACACAAGAATTTTCTTATAATTATTACATACATACATACATACATACATACATACATACATACATACATACATACATATATATATCCTGTTTCATTTCCAAGGTGCTCAGAGAAACATGGTTTGTCTCCCAATTTTATCTTTATAGTATTAAACTGGGCTGAAGGCACTTACACTAGCTACACAGTTTATTTTGAACCTCATTGTTCAAAATCAGGTAAAGGTTTGAACTGTGACTTCTCCAGTTGCCATTCTTTGCTGTAAATATTCAACTTGCTAAGTTCCTTCACTGTCCTAGAAAATATTATTTGTTGGCTATTTATGCCATGACACTATACATTGTGGATAAACTGCAGTTGAAAAAAAATGATAAATCTAGTTTATCCAACTTGGGTATCCCTTAAAATGTATTGGACAATTCAGTCCCTGTAATTTCCAGCCAGCATAACTGCTTAATTCAGAAGGTCATTATGACTTCTGGTATAGCTAAGTATTTAGTCATAAATATAGTGCAATTCAGGATGTTCAGGCATTTCAACATAAAATCCTAAAGCCAAATAAATATGAATAGTGGAATATTGTAAAAATTGTATATTGCACAAACATGTGTTGGAAGATGTTTTTAGATGAAATTTAAATTACTGACCCAGCCATTTGAAAGCCCTGAATTTTGGGGCTGTGGCTTCTACCCTTTGCAAAAAATTGGATAGTAAACTGTCAGCAATTGCATGATGCACATAGGCAAGATTTTGAGGGGGAAGGGGGTTGGTAAAATGACAATCAGAGGCTCTTTTAGTTAAATTGTAATCCTGCTCCTTCCCAAGATAGAATTGGGACTCAAATGTTGGCTGCATTTCACAGAAATAGGTTTCCTTGCACTGCAAATTCCTACCCAGTTATAGAATAGTTAGTACATGAGAAACTGGAACTATGATTGCAGTTTCTTTCTTTTGCCACTCCCATTCTTTCTGTACTTTCACTTCCTGCAAATGCTTACTGTCTTAAAAATGACATTTCATGTCAAAAGACAATTCTCAGAAATGTTCTTAGAATATCCATAATACATATTACCTATTTGTTGCTAATGTTCTCCCACATTTCTGATGTATTACTTACTTGCTCACTAAGCCTAAATCCCTGACATGTAAAATGCTGGTCAGCATTAACTTTATTTCTGCATGTCGAAGGACCAATTTATCCCCAAGTCTGTGTCATTTTATTTATGTTCAGTTATACATGTATAGAAATTTTAAATCCCAAATATTTCTGTATGCATTTTGCTGTAAAAACGAGCCTATCTAAACACTGTTCTGTCAAAAAAAAAAAATTCTTCAGCTGAGAACTACATTTCAAATCCCAAAATTGAGCACAAAACAAAAGATAAATGTGCTACTTACTCTCTGAATACTTAATCAAAGAAATGTGAACTACCATATTTTTGGCTGCATAAGACACACTTTTATTTTCCTCCCAAAAGTGGGTGGAAATATCTGCGCGTCTTATGGAGCGAAACTACATGTGTCCCATTTTCGGCCTCCCCATTTTGGGCTGGCAGAGTACTTTTGGGGACTGGGGAGGCCAAAAACAGGATGCACGGAGGCCAAAAACAAGGCATGCAGAAAATTATTTTTCCATGCCAAAAACTTTTTTTTTTTCTTGTTTTCCTCCTCTAAACCTAGGTGAGTCTTATGGTCAGGTAAGTCTTGTAGCGTGAAAAATACGGTAACTCAGTTCACTTTAAAATACAGATCTAATAATATTCACCATCATGTCTTTCTTTTTAGCAGATATTAAAACAGTAAATGTTTTCAAAGAAGAAATTGAACAAGCAAACTTTCAAAAGAACTCTTTTCAAACAATGTTAGTTGTTCAGTTAGGAAGAGGAAGTTGGAAAAGATTTCATTACTATATTGTCTTTTATAATCTTCCTCCTCCTCCTCCTCCTCCAAAGAATCCAAGATATTATGCTAGGTCAGAAGAGGTACGGTAACTACTGAGTGAATTAAACTGTGCCTAGAGATTTGAACCCAGTTCTCAGTCAGCTGTAGTCACTGCCTTTTTTTAGTTCCTAAACAACTTCAATCAATCATTTATTTTATTTAGAGGAGATGTATACATCTCCTCTATTTAAAACTATTTATTTAGCAACTGTTTGAAGTTACAATAGCATTGAAAAAGGTGACTTATGATCGGGCCTTGCACTTATAACTGCAGCATTCCCACAGTCACACAATCAAAATTTGGGCACTTGGAAACCAACAAGCACTTATAACAGTTGTGATGTCCTGGAGTCATATGATCACCACTTGATCCCAATCAGCTTCCAGCAAGCAGTCAATTGGGGAAAGATGGGTTTTCTTAATGACTGTATGATTCACTTAACAATTTGCAAAAAAAGAAAAGGTTGTAAAATCATGACTCATTTAACAAGTGCCTAACTTGTTAAGGTGATGAGGGAGCCTCATCGCTGGAGGTTTTCAAGAGATTGGACTGCCATTTGTTAGAAATGGTGTAGGGCAGGGATGTCAAACTCAATTTCATTGAGGGTAGCATCAGGGTTGTGTTTGACCTCGAGGGGCCAGAGTGGGTGTAGCCAGAGTGAGTGTAGCCAGAGTGAGCATGGCCAGCTTGTCATTCGTGTTGGGGGTGCCTGTGGTGGCCCAAGCGCTCTGCCAGGAAAACAGAGCTCAGGAGGGCCGCACATTCCATTTTCACTGGCAGCGGCACCGTGGGCCAGTCCTCTGCTGTTTCCAGGGCTGCCCCTTGGGCCAGATCTAAGTACCTCGTGGGCCAGACCCAGCCTCCGGGCCTTGAGTTTGACACCCCTGGTGTAGGGTCTCCTGCTTGGGGGGGGGGGATTGGACTAGATGACCTACAAGGTCCCTTTCAACACTTAATTTGTTAATGCAATGAAAATTCTGGTCTCAATTCTTGTCATAAGAACATTTGTAATGACCATTTCTTTAGGAACAAAGGGATAAAATCAATTGAAAATGAGAAAATATGGAAAAAAAGAAAACAAAATTATTTTGAAAAACTTTAATATTTCTCTTTCCATACCCCAAACATAAATAATGTTTACTAGGGAAGGCAACATAAACATATATACTTGACCTTTGAGATAGAAAACTATCCTTGAATTAGTACGTATCTACTCAGAAACTGTACTGAAAACCGTGAGGCATTCGGTTAGAAAAGTTGGAAAGAAAGTGACAGGGTCAGAACCAAACAGACAAAGGACCAAAAAAGCATCCCCAAAACACTAGAATAGCACATTTTACTAAATCATAATTAGTTTCTTTGCAGAACTTAGCATGTTCTGTGAACTCAACTGAAAGCTTATTCAACAAAGCATGATTCAACGATCTTAGATTATACCACAAATAATGAATCTAACGAGTTCTATCAAACTCCTTAAAATGAAATTGAACACTGCCTTCAAGTTGGAACTCAGGCAGGAAATCCTCAGCCTCCTCCATTCTTTATATCAAGAGTTCCCAACCCCTGGGCCACAGAAGCAGTGTGTGTGCAAATCTTCATTTGTGCAAAGGGCACATTGCGCCTGCCCACCACTTGTGCAAATGGAGCTGCATGCACTTGCACTTCCTGATCAGAGAGGCAGCACATTAAAGAAAGGAGTGCAAGGTACCTCAGAAGAACAGGGAAAGTCTTGGGAGGCCCAACACAGGCCAGACTAGAGTCTTTCTCCCCTCAGGGGTTGAAAATCCTGTTTAGATTTTGGCATGGGAGGGTTTTCAATCCTAAACATGACGTCCCAGGTTCTCCCTCACCCTCTAAGGCAGGGGTGGGCAACTGTGACCCCTTTACAACCTGTAGACTTCAATTCCCAGAATTTCTAAGCCAGCATAGCCCACCCCTGCTCTAAGGCAACCTGGGCTCCTTATTTATGACTGCTTAATAACTTGCAAGATTGCTTAATGACTGCAACTCAGAGCACCGCGATTGAAGTCATTAAGTGAAGCAGTAACATGGATCTCATTTAATGACCAGTTCACTCAACAAACAAGATTCTAATCCCAATTGTGGTCATAAGTCTATGACATCATAAGCATATGTCGCAACATGCTTTCAAGATCAGCAAAGCTTGCATCACAACACATCATAACATTTGCCCCATTAACAAATTTCTCTCTCATGTCATGCCTCTAACTTTGAACTTCCTTACCAGACATCACAAACACAGTTGGAACCAAGTAGTATATCATAAGGAATTGTGATGAAAAACTTGGCAAATAAATTTCAGATGTTTGCTGAACATTTGGATATATGGCAGGATATCTAGACTGTTTTGAACATCTCGGGAAAGCAGGAAAGAAAACTCACAAAAAACAGTGAAAGACCACTGGGAAGTTCACTCCCAATTCTAAAATAACTGGACATTATGCAGCCTCAATTGTGCATCACATGCCTATAAATGATGGGGTTTAAATATCATATTTAGCCACTGCTTAGCTAAGTTTACAAAACATAACTAGCCCAAAATAAATAAACCATATTGTGTCTGAGGTCTTATAAAATATATTTACTTATTTACTGAGATTTATACATAGTTCCAAGTGCAAGAGACATTGAATAGCTTACACTCCAATATAAGTAACCCACTTTAAAAAGCACAGCATCAAAAAATAACAATCACTGATGCTGATTTTCCATAGAAACTATCCCATAAATATCCTGAAGAATAGCCAAATCTTAATGGCCTCAAATCCTAACAGGGTCAATGCTGCCCTCATTTCCAGTGGTGTTCTCTTCCGCAGAAGAGGGTCAACAACAGTGGTATGCCCTTGTGGTCCCTGTTGGTAACATTTCCTAGAAGTCAACATCCCAATTTTTTTTACCAACTGTGGATGAACCCAAAACAATATGGCAATGCAACTGATTCAACATGTAAATACCACAGCATGAAATACAGATTTTTACAAACACTGCTGATCAAAGTCATTTATCGAAGTCTCTCATTTATAGCAAACCTATTCATTCTTTAGGCAACGGTCATCATCCTATTGCTTTTATTACATTTCTAAATCTATGAAACGTATTCTCTGCACTATTAAAACAGTAAAAACAATAATATGCACTGATACGTAACAGAAAACGGATCAATAAAAATACTTAGAAGCCAAACTAATCCTGTTTTTCTGCTTGGACATTTTAGACATTTAATAAAAAAAGATATCTCAGGAAGATTAAACTACAGGACTAGAAAAGCATTTTCAAGAATAAGACACAGAAAATAGGTAAAAAGGTATGGGGGGAACCTACCTGGGATATTTTCCAGTGCAATTTACTTACTGATTCAGGAAGAAAAAAACTTTGTTCATTTAAAAAGAAAAGGAGCTGCTGACAGTAGGGACCTCCTTGACACAAATACTTCTAGGAAAGGTTCACTTGACATTACTGACTTATCTGTCATACTTTCAAATACTGGCTATGAATTCTGGGAACTGTAGTCCTAACACATGTAGAGAACTCAAGTTACAGAAAACTGACCACTGATATTTCAGCAATTGGGGTGTATTTATCATGCTAACCTAT
>JANHFJ010003557.1:90598-107575 GCA_032468195.1 Cerberus rynchops
CTTATTTCTGTATGGAGAAGTGATAATTCGGGATCTTGCTGCTCTCAAAAAAAGATACATTGTTTGGTGTCTGTGTAGTTGCTTGTTTGTTTGTTGTTGAAAACTCAATAAAATTTTTACAAAAAAAAAAAAAAGATTTAGGTAAATTAATTAAGATGGAGCCAAGCATTGACAATACAAACAGTCCTTGATTTACAACAGTTCATCTAGTGACCATTCAAAGTTACAACAGCATTGAAAAATGTGACATGACTGTTTTTCACAGTTACAACTTTTGCGGCATCTGTATGATGATGTGATCCAAATTCAGATGCTTGGCAACTGATTCATATGACCATTGCTGTGTCCCAAGGTCATGTGATCATCTTTTGCAACCTTTTGAAAAACAAAGTCAATAAGGAAGCCAGATTCACTTAACAACCAGGTTATTAACTTATCCGCTGTAGGGATTCACTTAATAACTGTGGCAAGAAAGGTTGTAAAATGGGGAAAAACTCACTTAACAAATGTCTCACTTAATGACAGAAGCTTTGGTCTCAATTGTGGTCATAAGTCAAGGACAATCTCTACTCAAGCTACAACCAAAGCATATACTTATTAAGTAATCTTACCTGGAACCTGGTCCCAATCTGTGCCTACCGGCATCTCCTCTGTAATCCCAGTGCGCACATGAACATTCCATTTGTTGTCAATGGCCCACAGACTCTGATCATTAGGACTTGAGTACACCCTAATCAAGTGGACTCCGGCTGCCTACCAAAGTAAAACATATTGTTTGGTGTTACAGTTCCTATTTTGTGAATTGGCAAACTAACTGAAGGGAGGAAAAAAGATAGATAAACCACTGATCAAATTAGTTAATTCTAGAAGAAGAAAATCTCATCATCACAGAAATAAGTAGCGATATGTCTACATATTCACCATGAATTGAATATCAATGCGATTTTAATAAATTCAATTTCACCTCTCCACCAATAAGCATGCACAAATGATAAAAGAGGAGAAAATTATTAAAAATTTCAACAGATACAAAATAAAACTACATTTAAGGAAATCAAGAATCAAAATCCAACCCAAAATACAGTAGTTACATATATTTTATATTTAGTGAAAGAAAGAAATACATAGGATAATGTGAATGTAATGATAATGTAAGTGAATAACATTTGTAGAAACTAAGAATATATCCATAAAATGTTAATATAAGCTTAGCTCAGTCCTTTAACATATTATTAAATCTAGTCATATAGACCATTTATTGCTCCATCTTGCCAACCGATATTTTTATCTATTTTTAAAGATAGAGGTTTAATTTTAAGTAGTGCCTTCAGTTTTCAAAATCTGTCCAAATTTAGAATTCCTTTTCTGGGGTTTTACTACTGGCCATTTATGTGAAGCTGATTAAATTGTTATTTTTTATCACAATTTATGGAATCTGTTGATTCCTATTTTTAAGATGCTATTTGTAACTTTTACAAATTATTTGATGCATACTGTTGTATAAATCACCTTTTCAGTCTTATGGAGACCTTCCTGGTATAGTCCAGCATTGATGGAACACAATTTTTATTAGCAGGTTCATCTTATCTAAAAACCAACTAACTAGGAAATTTGTTCTAGATTCTATGCATTTAATTCATGAAATTATATTTATAATGCGTTCAGTGGTATACAGAGTTCCATTAGTGTTCTGACTTTATTAGTCGCCGTTGCCTTTTTGTTTCTGTTATTATTTGGCACAGCAAAACACAAGCTTTCATGAACTCTATTCAATTGAGATTCCAGAGTCTACAGGGAACCCCGACACTTCTTATTTTGGCTATTCCCGTTAGGGGTCGCCACAGCGAATCATCTATTTCCACCTAACAGGGGCAACAGGTAAACCCGACACCATTTTTTGCTTTTTCCCTCCATGGATGATAGACAAAGTGACTGTCCCCAGCTAGCTTTATACCCAAGGAATGACTAGAACTCATATTCTCCCAGTTTCTAGCCTGGCACCTTTAATCACTATACCAAACTGGCTCTCTAATTATACTCTATCAGAGATAAAATGTATAACTTGATCTGATAGTCAAAATTCAAGTCTGGATTTCCAATATTTATCACTCACCATCATCACTCAGTGTTTTTCATTTGTTGGCAACCATAAAGCTATATCTTAAACCTTATTTATTTATTGTATATGATTAACAAAGGGACTAACATTAAAAAGCAGAATGAAATGGCACCCGCTATTCTAGCTACTCTTAAATTCAAGTTCTGATTAATTCTACATTATCACTTAAATTATGTTTCCAAATAGCTAATCCCTGCTTTTTAAATTTTAAAAGCTTTAAAGGGGGAGAAAAGTAGACAGCCTATTTAATCATTTCTTTTAATCACAAAACAACTTAATCTCTCTTTTATAACTGAGAACATGGATGAAAGCCATATGAGCAGAAGTTCAAAAAAAAAAAGTTTAAAAGGCATCCAATTGAAAGTTGCCAAGAATATAGCCTCCTTCTTTCAGTTTTCTACTTGTGCCTGTCTGTTCCAATTTTCTCCTCTTCAGTAGAAAGAAATAACATCATTATTTCATCCTTTAAACACACCCAAAACAGACGTCAGTGATTTTCTGAATGGAGGCTACAATGCATTCCTCTGCATATGGGATCACCAGAATGTGGTAATTTTGGACCAGTTTTGAGGACAACATTAAGAGCAAGAATGGGAACTGTAACCCCCTGAGAAGTATTTCTTACATTCCCATACTTAAACAGCTGAAATTAGTGCCAAGAACATTCAGTAATAAAATAGTCAGATTTTAGTGGTGCAATTTTGGATTACTGGGGAAGATCTGCTAGTTAGATGCATCCCACTAAAATTAACCAATCTACTACTGAGAAGCTGTGGGAGAGTTGCAACTGATGTGCATAAACAGCTCTGAGCTACAAGTTGTTTACATCCCCTTAATATGCTCCTCATTTAATCATGGCCTTGCTGAAAGAAGGCCATATTTTTATAAAATATATGTATAAATTATTATGCATATATGGAGAGAGAGAGAGAGAGAGAGGGAGAGAGAGAGAAAGATTTTGGCTTAAGCTCTCTACAAGAATCTGAGCTACTAATGGTCAAAACATAGGAAGTATAGAAAATGTAGGATCCTTTGTACAGCATAATGCTTGCATTTATCATCCATTTGCTAACCAATGCCATTCTTGATATAAGCACACCAATGATGGAATTGTTTCTTTGTTTAATTATGGCTAGCACCAAGTTAGCTTTTACTACAATTAAAAATATATTGATTGACTTTTGGCAAAACTTATAGTACTGTATACTTAGCACATTTCAATTTTTTTTGATGGCTGTAGGTTTCAAAATGTTGCATTGTTTTAAATTTTCAGTGGTTTAATTGGTTGGTTTTATTACCACAATTTGGGATTATTTTTAAAGAAAAGCAAGCTAAATTGTTGTACCCATAAAAAATTAATAGCAGGGATTAGTGACATAAATATAGTAAGTAGGCAATTAAGTAGAAGATAAAATGAGTAAGAGAAAAACCAGCTGCTAAGGGTAGTAAAGTTTCACTTTATAAAAATATAATTTGCAACTCCATCATACTTCCAGGATAGTACTGCCCAATTGCTGCTATAATGAGAAGATCCCCTCATTGACCTTATCCTGCAATCTCATTTTACATGCTTCATTTTCAAAGTAGAACTCAGGTGCCCTAAGGAAAATTTACTCTGAACATGTGCTCCCACTGACACATGCATGTCATCTTAAAACTTTTTTATAGATCCATGCTCTATTCTAAGGATGAAGATGTTAATCCAACTTTTCTATTTTATTTGGTACAAAAAATAAGTTTTTCCATTTACCCTAAAACCATTAGGTTGATGCATTTGCTTCTTTTAGGCAGATAGTTGTTATAGGAGGGAGTGGAAAAATAACTGTTTATACTGATGGTGGGCTTCAACAATAGAATTGTTAATACAAACATCATCAGGTCTTTAAAAATTTTTGATTTGAAAGATACTGTATATCACTTAAAATACTCCTGTCTATTTCAGCATTCTCTGAGATTTGGCTCCAGATTGTTAAAAGTTTATCCCAGAGTATAAATCATATTTCAGTTTTCCTTCCCTGCTTAAGGTTTTCCTGTCTATGCAAATAAATCATGGCCTTTATGTTCACATATGTAGAAGGGGGGGAAATCCCATATTGAAAACAGCATCATTTATCCCTTCTCCATAAACAAGGCAACAAGTGTTTTATTAAGTATCTTCTTTCTTTTATTTAATGCTGGGACTCTCCTAACTTTCAGCAAAGAGAAGTTGTTTCATCTCAGTGGCTTTAATTGTCAATTCATTTGTTAATTCTAATAGTTCTGCAATAGTGAGAGATTCTGTTTAAATTTTTAGCCCCAGGACAAATCCCTGCAGTTTTTTTGGCAAGCAGAAATCCTTTCTAGGGCTAAGGGTGTGTGGCTAGTTTAAGGTCACCCAGCTGGCTTTGTGCCTAAGATGGGCTTTATGGTCTCCCAGCTTCTAGGCTAATGTCTTAACTATTATAATTATCAATTCATTAATTTTTATATTTCTGCAATAATGAGAGATTATGTTTAAAACTTTAGTCCTAGGCAATAATAAGCTGAAGGCTTCTATTGCTTAAGGCTTTCCAATTAACACCTTCAAAAAGCAGTAGAGATATAATGTAGTATTCAATATTGCATCATTTTATGATTAAGCCAACACTATCATAGTGATTTTGAGTTAAAATAATCTCTGCATCTCTTGAAAAATCTACCTGTTCAAGAGTTTCCTGATCTCCAGTGTAATATAGCATGATCTAGATTGCTGAAGTAGCTCAGAAGTTGTTCAAATTGCTTTTTGTATTTTAAGAGCAGTTAACTTAAATTGAGAAGAGAAATGGTTTTCCTACTAGCTCTATTTCATGTACTACAGAAAGGCCCCTTCAAACTTCTGGAAATTGGGGGGGGAGTAAAGGTATGAGAAGGGGCATCGGTCCTACCTGATATGTTCCTTCTCGATGTGCTGAGAAGAGAATCTAATCAGTTGGATTCTCTTCATCAGCACATTGGAGAAAGGAAGGGGAAGAAAATGATAGCAGTTTTTATTTTGATTAACATTTAAGTCATTTTAAATGACTTATCCCTAAAGAACGCATATTAATTTAAAAATATGACGTGTGTGTGTGTGTGTGTGTGTGTGTGTGTGTGTGTGTGTGTGTGTGATTGAAGTGCTTTAAGCACAAGATAAATTGATCAATAATTATGTGATACTTATTTGCAAAGATACTGACTGGATTTAGAACTCTAAGGTTCTAAACATCGTGCTTAATTTTTCTCAAATTTCTTACCTCTGTGGTGAATCTGGCTTGGGGAATAATTGATAATTAAATGGAGGCTCATTACTAAAGAATGTGGTCCCATAACCACCAACAGAACCCTTCACTGGTTCTTTTGGTGGTTATGAGATGGCCTATTATATAACACTAACAGTGTTATATAATAACTGTTAAGAAAATAAAAATTCCTCTGTTATTATAGCCATCAAGTATTTGCATTTCTAAAAGGAAAAAAAAAAGAAAACAATTTTAATTTATAAATCCCAAGAAGCAGTGCTATTGGGAGATTTAGGCATTTAGGAAAAACTCAGGCTTCAGGGACTGGATAACGTTTCAATGTTTTAATCAGCAGCAGCTATATCAGCAGGCCTGCTTGGTATTTTCTTTTTCATAGTTTTATATTGCTTTGAATGTATTCTGTATTAGCAGTTTTAAACAGAAAATAACTATTGGTGGTCAGGCTTCAAGAAATTTAACCTTAGTTGTTATATTACAATCTGAGTTGCATTCCCATCACCAGGCTAGTTAAAAAAACAAATGTAAAAATTCATCAAATTTTCATATGCAAACCAGAGCATTCACAAACCACATTTCACATCCTTGAAGCATTTTATTCCTCAACACGTAAGTCACATGTATATGAATATGCTTGGATTTCTTGAAATCACACGTGACGGTCAAGCAGAATGTCACACTAAATGTTCCAATCCAACTTCATTCTGACAGGGTACCTTATTCAACAGCTTTTCTAAGCTCACAGCTTTAATCTTCTTTAACGTCGTTAGATCCATAACTGGAGAAATGCAAGGCTCTTTCATGTCATGTCAACAACATACAGAAAAGAGACCAGTTGAAAGTTGAAAGAAAAGTGGTTATTTTACCTGGATGGGTGGCTCAATCATTATCCATGCAGGCAGCATCAAATTTGGATTCAGAGGCTGAGTCCCAACTCGGAAATAAATCCCACCACAGCTGTCACAGGCCCAGATGTGCTGATTTCCACATGCTAAGCTTGTAAGTTTCACAGCACCTAAATAGAAGTGGGGTGTTACAGTTAGTTAGCCTCTTCAACTGTGATTTATGACACCAGTCAGACTTAACCTACACGATTACTGTATTCTGCCTTGCGCAGACTAATAATTTCAGGTGAGTGAGGATAAAATACTCTTCTCCAGTGTTCTATGGCCATTTTAATATACAATGAGAAAAGGAGGTTGAAGCACACTTTCCTTTCATCAAAAATAATTTGGACATCAAGCTTATTAAGCAAATAGGTCCCAACTGCCAAAAACCAGTGTTTCTAATGTGCTCTCAAAATACCAAATGTGCCTACCATGCCCATGCCTTCTTTCAACATTGTTTCCACATATAGATCTTAGAGGGAAGAGGGGAGAATTGCTTTACTATTTGCTTTACCAAAGAGGTTTCTATACTTGCAGACGAATTCTCACGTGAAATTCTCTTTCACTGCCAATAATAGATAAGCTTACATTCCATTTCAGATTATTTTTACAATCTGAATTACAGCGTAATTAGAAAGCAAGTATGTGGCTTTTGGGGCCTGTTATTAAACATGCTTACAAAGTCTATAAATACGTTTTCATGTTTCACATTCCACTAGCAAATAATGGCTGCTGATGAGATCTATGGGATAAATATCTCAAGATTAGTTACTTTTTCATTTCCAATATACTAAGTTAACAAGAAGCACTTATCTTTCCCATTGATTCACAGAGTTCTACTCCAGCGTGCAACTACCTGCACCTGTGGGTGTTTTGGTGGTTAACGGCTACTAGTGGCAGGGAAAAAGACAGTGACAAAGTTCACTGAAAAAAAGATACCAAAATAAAAACTGTGTATGTATATGCTAGCAACAAAGTGTCAACAACTTAATTCTTCACTCCAGCCCCCAGAATTTACATCTGATGCTTAGGTTATAATCAGACTTCAACTACATCCTTTAGACAGCAAAAACAATAACTCAATAATCATACTCAAAACAGGTCATCATCATTTGTTGCCATGACATCATTATCCTGCTTCCTGAAAATACTGGTCATACTCTTCTAAAACACAACTGGTTGTCTAGCTCATTGTCATATCCTGTCTATAGCCAGTATGATAGGAATTTCAAAAACTGCTGTGATCATTTGTCTTTTTTACTTATTTTTTATTTATTTATTTCTATACCACCCTTATTATTTTTACAAATAACTCAGGGTGGCAAACATACAATTTAAATTATCGTTACATTTCATACATCAGAATAATTCTGTGTGTGAACTCTTATCAATTATACAGAGGAAAGAATCTGATTATCTACATTTCAGCTAAGAATTTTCTAAAACTACAATTAGATTTACCTAACTGAGAAAGATCCAGTTTGGTCCAATGCATTCCTGTTGGGCAATTTGGTGAAAGTGTCCTTATGAAGACCTGTCCCAGACTATTCAAGCTCCATATCGCATCCCGGCAAGCTGAATAATAGACCATTTCACTATCAGAAGGGAGCTGAACTGTTGAAGGATGGAACTGAGGATTCTGATCACTAACACAAAACAGGTCCTTGCTACTTTGGGACAACCATAAAAAACTTCCTGAAGGAAGGACAAAGTTTTTATTATAAACTCCATTTTCTTTAGAAACCTTTGTAAAAATTAATCAGTATTTGTAGATAAAGCAAAATCTGCAGGCTAAGATTGCATTATAAGTTATTTTTAAATTATGCCTATATTCCATTTCTTTTTTAAAAATTCAAGGCTAAGAAGCAGTTCTTTAAAAACTGTAAAAAAAAGTCCTGTTCTTTCAGATCAGTGGCTGCTTTATCCTATTATTCTCTTTTCCATAATAACTAGATGTTTCTGGGAAACCAACAAGCAGAAGGAAACCAATAAAAACTGTTGATGTTGATCATATAACAGAGGATTCATTTTAAATTTATAAAAATATATGCAAATGTTTCATTCCATGGTTTACCTTATATAAAAGCATCTATTTTATGTCTAATACTCAAGAAATAAAGATAAAACTACTTAATTACCATAATACATTGGTACTGTTTTAAAGTAAAATTGTTAACCCTGAATGTGAACAGAACAATCTTAGGCTATGCAGCACTGAGAAAAATATAGTAATATAAAAACTTGTTTCATCTATAAAACATGAGACTGAGGGATGATGCACTTAAAACGTAGAGGTAGTGAGACATATAAAAAGCAAATGACAAATTCTCAAGTTTTACTTGATCATTTATTATAAAATGTAATATATGGATTCCTAGTGAATCAATGGTTTAAAGGAACTGGCAAGGATGACCTTTGTAAGTTCTTAAATCACAGTGTAAATTAAAGGTTCATAGTAAGCAGAGGAATTTCCAATTTTGTATTCACATTCTTCTTGCTGTGTATTAATTAACTCAGAACTAAACAAGTTTTTAAATTACCCAGTTCAAATACTATTTTATGGATAAACAAAAATGGTAGCAAATATCAATTTACATGTTTCTTTATCCTAGGAGAAATGCATGAATATATTTTATACAGAGAGAGAGAGAGACTTGTTTTAACCTTCTTTTGTTGGAGCTGCAGAAGCTAACACAAAAGCCCATTTTGTAGCTGAAGCAGTGCCCCGAGGCACAACATTATTCCAAAATGTACCTGCAAAAGAAAACAGGAAAACCATCAATATAAAAACAACCTCTCTCCCATGTGCAGCGTGTAATGTCTGAACTCCATTTTTGTTCTTTAGGTTTTTATTTTAAAGTACAGCATATTCTATATTCCTGGTTTCAATTTTCATTTTGATCTAATAATGACAATTATTAAGCATTCAGAGAAGACATTCCATTCATATGAGGTAGTCCAACAAGACAGGCCACATGGAGAAACCAACATTATGTTCTAACAGAGCAAGTGTAACAGAATCTTTTGACTCTGAATGTGCTTTCCCCTCCCTCACCTTATGTTCCTGTGGACTAGGAAGGACTTGAGGCCTGAGACATTTTTTTCATGTTACTTTTGGTCCAGGTCCAGGTCCTTCTTACCTGTTGCTTAAGTAGCAGCTCTTCCTCCTGTCCTTCAAGGCCATTCCCTCTGTCCAGTACACCCTAACAAGAAATTCTTTGCAATCCAGTTTGTCCCATTACTTTCTTCTACATAATCTTCTTCTATATTTCTTCCTGGTGTTTCCTATCCCAATCTAACCTATTTAAAATCTCATTAGTAATCTGAAACAGGACACTTTCAAAGTCTGGATTATAATATATTTCTACTTGATTGGCAATTGTTTATCTTGATAATTGGGGAAGGAGGGGGAACAAGAAGCGTAAGCATCCCAATTTCTGGGATGTTGCTGGACTAAAGCTAAGAAGATAGCGAAGGACCCCAGCCACCCCAACAATAGACTGTTTACCACGATGCGGTCAAGGAAGCGTTTTCGCTCTCTGAAGGCAAACACAGAAAGAATGAGGAAAAGCTTCTTTCCACAGGCAATACGGATACTAAAGCAGGAACTACAAGAACACTCAAGACTATAACAGGAACCACGATTGTATCTCATTCCTACCTTCCCAACTAACCCTAACTTATTTCCTATCCTATCCTCTCATTTTGCCTTAACTTACTCGTGGTCGCGGGCGGTCACGTAAACATTTTACTGCATATCGTACTATGTATGACTGTGTATGTGACCAATAAATTTGAATTGGAATAATATACTAAAGTGTGTTGGGAAAGCTACTGGTGCACATAGGAGTGCTTACAAGGACTAGACTGTCTATCTATATATGAATAGATCTTCATATTTAGTTGCAGGGAAATGCAAATTACTTTATGTAGCATCATTCTATTTGTTTTCCACAACTTGATACTTGCCAGCTTATGTGGCCCAATCATCTGAAAGACTTCATGTTGATGAAACCTGTATTACAAAGGTTTGCATTTTTTGAGTAACCTGATACATATTCCTCAAAGTAATAAACCAAGGGCAAAGCTATCAGGCATAGCTTTGCGTGAAAAGATAATATACTTTTACCATGACTGAAATAAAATATGATATAGTACAGGAGTTCCTACACTTTTTGCCATTGCACCGGCCTTGTGTAGTCTTAACGCACAGACCTTCCTAAAAAAGCTCAAACACCAAAATGGAGACAAATGAGCAATTAAAATAAAGAATGAAATTTTGGGGAAGGTGAATGTATTGTAACAGCATACAGCTAAAAGGTTCTTCTCAACCTCCCATGCACTTGCCAAGGGGGATGCACCTCGCAGTTTGGAGAACCTTGCTTGTTCTGCCAGGACATATGCAGCAAGGCTGTTTGCAGTGGGCATTTCAGATAAGAAACACATAGCTGAACCTGCTTCCATTAGAAATGGGAACAGATTTAAGCCTCAAGTACATGAACGCCAGAGGAACAGATACATCTTTATAATTCAAGGAAGCAGAACAGAAGCATTACTTTACTAGATGCAGCACAGTATATAAATGAATGAAAGCACTGTTATTTCATCGCTCACAGTTAATATTAAAAAATGCTAGAAATCAGGTTAACCAAAGGTCATACAAGTCGGGTGATGTAAGAAGAATTAAACAAAACAGCATGCAAAAGAATAGACAACTTACCACAGCCTTGAATAAGTTCAAAAGAGGAAAAGAGCAAATTTCTGCATTAAAATCTAATTGGCAGACAATATTATTCAGAACTGATTTTATACATTTTTTTTAAAAAGAGGGAAAGTTCATCCTCAAAGAACATGCCTGCTGTTCCATCTGATGTCGTGTGGAAACAAGTGTGTGTGTGTGTGTGTGTGAGTGTGTACACACACACACACACACACACATTATAACCAAAATAAGTAGGCAGAAATATGGAGTGGTGTACAAGCACTCTACAATGCATTACAAGAATCAGAAGCCAACTAGGAAGCAAAGCTAGAAACCAATATCTAATAAAGATTATGGTTTTCAAATCAATTAGGAGAAAAAAAGTCTTCAATTATTTTGCAGATTTTTTTCAGAGATGATTTTGGATATCCTCATATATTTTATATTCACACTGCCTTATCTTCATTTTCATTTTATCTGTTTAATAATCAACAGTATCAAACTATGACAAGCTGTTATAATGAAGAGGCTCTTTCTGATCTCAGCTTTAAAGAAATATGAACTTGTTTGTGAGATGCCCAGGCTATAACATATTGGTTATATACATCTTTTAAACTTGCATTATACAAGTTTTTTAGTTGGGATAACCTCCTGTGTGTCTTACTACTAAACCTCTTGCAGAAGCTCAAAAGATACTAATCATAAATATATACAGTTACCTAAAACTGAGGGTAACTGGGGGGGTATTTTTTTTGTCATAATATAATCTGAGATCTTAATCTAAATTCATATTTATTTATACGTACATAGGTCTATTCACTTCAATGGGATATTGACAAATCAGCAAGCAGATACTTCCTCTAAATGTGACAAAACCTCTAAAGATATTCTTACAGCCCATTGCCACTGATAATATTTTGCTTATATATTTATATGACACTAAATCTACATTTTGCTCCATGAATTTTACTATAGATAAATGTTCAATACTGAAAGCATACCAAGTCAACTAGTCCAATCCCTATGATATTCACTTGTGGAATGCGTTTATACTGCATTCTCCCTAAAAAGAGATTTTTTTTGGGTGAAATGTGTAGTTTAGCTGAAGTAGTCACTTACTTGGCCATAAAATGCCACACGGTAGTATCGTCCAAATAAGCGCTTTTCAGAATTCACAACTTCTGCGACTTTCAGATAAGATCTATGGATGTCATAGTACAATTCAGACAGCCTCTGGAGTAACAGAATGAAAGTACATTTTAAAGTAAAAACCCTGGTATTCAAACCAAATCATGTAACCAACTTGTTCTCAACAATGTTAATAGCTTTCGAATCAACTGATTAAAGGGAACTTTCTAAATGTATAACAAGCTTCTACTTGTATTATTTTCCTATTTTTTTCTCAATGATTTTTCTATCTTTTCTTATATTACAAAATACTCATTAAAGAGGGAAGGCAGAATAAATATGGAGTACTTTTATTGGTAGTGCTAAGTGTCCTCTATTGGAAATTATCTAGGAGGCATGTATTCAAACATATTTATAATTATAAGATGAATTATATATAATCACATATAAAGAGCCATTTGGTTTAGTGGTTAAAACACTAGGCTAGAAAGCAAGAGACGATGAGTTAAGTCCCGCCTTAACCAGGAAAGCTGGCTGGGTGACCTTAGGCCAGTCATTCTCTCTCAGCCCAGTTTGCCTATCAGGGTTGCTCTTATGGAGAAAATAGAAGAAAGTAGATGTGCTGGATATATTATCTGCCTTGAATTGTTTGTGAAAATAATAAAGGTGCGGTATAAAGTAAAGAAATAGACGAATAAATAATTAGAGAGGGCAAATTAAATTTGCATTTTCCATGTAGTGTATAAAAGTGAGACCACATTTTCCTATTTGTTCTGTGCATGATGGAAATCCATCTTTTTATACTGCAGTCTCATATTAAAAGTCTCATACTAAAAAGGTACACATGAACAACACAATCAGCACTTTAGTCAGTTTAATTGCAGATTCTGTATATAATCTAATTATATACAATATATAATATGTATTATGTATATACAATATAAAAAGCAGAAAATATGGAAAGGTGAATATAGTTGCAAAAGCCCTTAAAATACTGACATTCTATATTATTTTTCTCAGTGTGATTTCCTTCTAATTTTTAGCTCAGCTTACTTTGAAATCTCTTTGTTTCTCAAATACTGCAATAACTGGCTTGTTCACTTCAGCAATGAGTTCGTATCTTTCACATTTCCAGAGGTAGTCAACACATAATTCCAGCTGTTTCACAAGGATGTCCTGCAAGTGAAGAAGGGACATCAGGTCTGTGATACAAAATAAGATTTTTTTTTTTGAATTTCAATTCCTTAAAAAAGAAATAAAGGTAATTAAGACTCTAATTATGCTTCACTGGTTATAGGTCTCACTGACAACTGTGAAGAAAACACAATGTCAATGAAGGTCAATGAAGAACCAACAACATTGCTAACCTCATTGTATGGTGTATCTTGCATTCCAGAGTCTTCTTTCATTGCTCCTTCTTCTTTAATATTTGGTGTAATATTGAGAAAAGCTGGCCATCCCATAGAAAATAAGCCTTTTCAAACAAGACAAAAAGGCCTATCAGTGCTTCAGTAGCAATCATTTAAGTAATTGTAGTAAAAAATACGAAGACATTACATACCATACCTTATTACAAATACTATCAATTTATTATTAAGCCTCTTCGTAAAAACTGTAGTTTATAGCTAGGTAGTTATAATTTGGTAATTTTGGAAAAAAAAATATTCTTGTCTAAAGGCATAATTTGAGAAACTCTCAATGACACCCAAAAGGATAAGGATGATATGTTAAAATATTCATGATTCTCAAATATGTAATGTTCTCAGTGTTCTTATAAAGTTTTTATAAGTATCTGTCAATAGAATAAAGGACATATAAATATTGAACACATTTAAGTTGTCTGGTTATATGTATTAGAAGTATGTATTGGTATTCATCTTGATTCACATACAACCATAATTTATTAAAAGTTGAAGTTATTGATACCAGGATGAACTGAAAATTCCATTTTCCAAGCTGACTGGCATCAACAAATTTAGGACTGGGCTATTGAAGGGAAATTCTCCTTTCATTAAATATATGCAAATAGGGTTCTTCAAATGTTGTCCAGCCCATAAATGGTCATGGTTAGAACACTCACTTCCTCCAGGGTGAGTTGTTAGTAAGATATTATTATCAGAGAGTTCAGCATCTTCCAGGTACAGACGAGAAGTACAAATCTTTTCCACTTTCCAGTAACCTATGGTAGTGTGAGATGTTATTAGCATTTGGTTACTTGTATGTGTTAATACATGCATGTTTATTTATCTACAAAGTATGGAACAGTAATAACTCTCAGAAAAGAAAAATAATACACAAATATATGAAACTTTAGTTTTAGGCAAAATACAAGGTTTCTACAACATGAAATATTTTTACTTCTGATACCTTAATGGGAAGTATCTGTTTAAAGCAGTTTAAGGAATAAATACAAAACTTTATAAATATCATAAAGTAGATTGTTAATCACTTCTGTTCACACTTTACTATATTCTAATCAATCAAACCTTTTAAATGTGATCTATCTTACCCTTTCTCTTCAGATATTCAGCGATAAGGGCAGCTATATGGATATAGCACATAGCAGCCTGCAAAGAAAGACACGTATCAGTTTTAATGTTAAAGAAATGAAACAAAAGGTAAAATTTTCAGAGGATAATGTTCTCTTGTGTTACACGAAATTTGACAACTGGACATTGTGAATTGTTATAGCCAAAAGCCTGATATTGTAACAGTGGAAATATAAATGTATGGCCCCATTTACTCAGTGAATTAAAGCTCTGATTAACTTGCCATCTATGAGCTGATTGCCTATTGAGGTAGACTTTACATGAATAAATATAAGGAAATATGGGACTCATTTATATAAAATACAGTGGGTTATAAAAAGCCTGATGGTCATATATTATATAGACCACACATATGTACACACATATTCTCAAATAATCTTTATATTAGATAATTATATATAGAATTATAACTATTTATTGTAAAAACATACAGCATACAGTATAAAACATACAGTATATTGTTTTTTCTACTGTACTTTTAAACTTATTTTTATAAGGGATAGATCTTTGTGTTTTATTCCTTTAGTTTTCTTCTGTTATTATTTTAAAAGCAATATTTTTTTAAAAAAATGTTACAGGATGGAGATCTTTTTAATTTTCACCAATACTGGTATGTTTTTGCAAAACAACAACAACAACAAAAAAGTCCCAGCTCATCTAGACCAATGTATTAGTGTGAAAACTGGTGATTAAGGTATGTCCCCTGTCCATTAAGGCTTGAAAATGCCAGAAATTATCTTAAGTAGTGTGTCTGGCACACTGATTTCCAAATCAGACTAAGCCTGGAATCCAACACTACAATATATGGATATTTTTTTAAATAAAGTAACAATAATTAAAGAAACATTAGGCATCTGACCAGTCAGCATGGCTGTTACAACAACTGCATTCAAGGTCACAAGTTGTATAGATACCCCTGCTATTTTGATTTATATTTCTTATGAAAAACAGAGAACATTACAGAATTAGGTCATATTTTCCTGCTGTCCCCATTATCATTAAAGCTGCTAAGGGATTATGATAAAATCATGTTTCTGTATAAAGAGAAATTGTGGGAGGAGCTTAAGATTTGTTTAATGTTGTGGTACCAAGACAACTACACTGAAAACTAACAAAGTGCCTGAATTTAATAATCTCCTGAATTCTGCTACTGATTAAATGGTTCTCTGTTTTGAATGCATACCCACAAATATGCATTTGGATAGAATTTGTAGAAAATATCCTGCTTTAGGACATAGGTTGCTTAAATGAATTCCTCAAATATCACGTTTGGTTGAAACAGAAAGTAACATTGAATTCTTGTTTTTAGGGCTTATTTCAAGATGACCTACCTCAGATAACTCTCCATTTCTTGCATGAATTTTGGCCATGCTCTCCAACCAGGTCCTACGTAATTCAGGTGTACTTGCATATGAATTTGCCAAGCTGTACTGTAAGTCCACAAGCATCTCCGGATCCTTCTCATGTTCCTTCATTTGAGCTGTAGCCATTAGAACTGTTCTTATGCGTTTGGTTAAGTCTTTCACTTCTGCTGGGAAGTTACTGTTCTTTGGGAAAGAGAAATAAGGGAATTTAAGTTCACAAAATCTCTATTATCATGTTAAATGACATCTATTTGGAATAAATCAGATACCTGATAAATACGATTATTGCATGCATCGTAACAATGTCATAATACATTGTTTGCTGCTTCCTCTTCCTAGCTATCTATGATCAAATAACTTTCTCTTTTCTTTCACTGCACATTATCTGGGTTTTTTTCAGTATTGGCTTGTCATGTTTGAACATAGTTGCAATAGATATTGCTTTATAATATCAAACTTGGGATAACAAAGATCTTGACAGAGTTATTATTGCTATGGTTTTAGTGACAGATGAATTGATATGCAGTGCTTTTCTAGTAATTATCATAATACATATTCCCATTTGGCAAAACATCTGAGATAGCTACAAAGGAAAATATAGTTTGGAATCCAACCACATTTAGACAGGATCCCCAGTAATTTTTTTCTATGGCTATCCAGCCTTCATTATGTTGATAGACAAATAATGAGGATAAGTGTCAACGTTCCAAACATCAGTGGAAGGAAAAGTCCACTGACACAGTAGCAAACAAACCGTGATGTTCTTTACTCCTTCTCTGCATGATTGGTACAAACTGATCTAATACGAGTAATCTTTAGTCAGTGCTGCCACCTAGTGTTCCCAGCACCATATATATGTGCTTCCAGTGACCTACGCATGTGCCCCCACCCCACGCTACTCCACTTGCTCACTTTCTCAGTGTGATTGGCTTAGCTCCCTGCCCAGCCCCTGCATCAGCTGGCCCGATTATGTC
>JANHFJ010003558.1:0-11897 GCA_032468195.1 Cerberus rynchops
TCCAGAGGGTGGGTGCCGCCACAGAGAAGGCCCGGACCCTCGGGGTAGTAAGACGGCAACGTCCAGATGGTGGAACCAGAATCAGGAATCAGGCTGAAAATGTTTTGGTTAACTGTGTTAAGCTCCTGCAAACTATCTGGCCAAGTGAAAGGCTATTTTATGCTGAATGAAAAACATTTTATATATTAAAATGTTGAAAAAAATAATTAAAGTACTAAATTCTCCTTTTTCCTTTGAAACAAATGTATTTCCCATTTTCATTTGAACAGATCTGAATATTCAGTTACTCTCAGTGTTCAACTTGTAGCTGAGCTTATAATTCTTACTGATATTAAAATTACCAAGAGTCATATATTTCATAAAGTAAAACTAAAGTTGCCCCAAGGGAGGCACAACTGTGCATGTAATTATGAATACAATTAAGTCTATCATAAAAATGCATTCCCTTATAAAGTATAAATTATAATCAAGTTTGGAAAATGAAAAACTATTTTTTAATATCTACTTTATCAAGTTCTGGTAATGGATATGATTCTTGTTTTGTGCAATGTGTTACTTATTTATGCATTAATTTTGTACAAAGCCTGTCAGTTTTATTTTCCTTTTTAAAAAGGAATCATATATACTAACTTTGTTGTTTAGATCTTCATGAACTACAGATTACTCACATGTGACCTTAAAAAGATACTACTGAATGTCTAGACAATAATATGTTGTTGGGTTTTTTTTAAAGTGTTATAGGCATACACAAATATGAACATTGTTCTATTTATTGTCTTTGTATTTGAAGCATTAGAATAAATCAGTAGGAGTTTCTGCCTTCACAAATGTTCTGAACATTCCCAAAGAAGTATCAAACAGTTTTATGAGATCCAATAAAAACATTATTGAATTTGCTCACAATATATTAGTGGATGAAAATTAACCCATGAATTTGTAAGCAGAAGAGAGTCAGTTGAGTGTGATGATTAAGCAATCTGTGAGTTCTAGTCTTGCCTGAGACACAAAGCCAGCTGGGTGACTTTGAACCAGTCACTGACTCAGCCCTAGGAGGCAAGCAATGGAAACTCACTTCTGAGCCCTTGCTAAGAAAACTGCAATGACCTGTCTAGGTAATTTCCAAACATGCACATATGTTGCACATGCAGAGAGAGAGAGAGAGAGAGAGAGAGAGAGAGAGAGAGAGAGAGAACAGGTGAAAGCACAGTCTTCTGACTTTAGGATTGGAGCAAGATTTATTAGATTTGTTGAAAAGCTAGATTTGATTCTTGGACTTTGCTGGACTGCTTATAGAGAAGGAAACTTTAGGAAACTGACTCTTGACTTAGCTTTGGAACCTATTCTATTGATAATTAGTTATTTTCAGCTTGTATTTCACCCTAAATGCCAGCTTGATGGTTCAATCATATTGCAAGGCAAGGACATCTTGCCTTGTGAGCAAACAGTATAATTATTTTTCTTTAGTTGTCTTCCTCCTAATTAAGAGAAGACTTGCCAATTTTCTAATTCTTCCTTTAGATTATAAGACTCATGGTACTCTTGATAAATCTCAGAGGACATGCTTTTGCCATTTCTCAGGTACTTAAGCTCTAAAAGATCAGTCTACAGCAAATTATTTCTTTAGAAGGCATTTAGCAGTACTAAATGCCATACATCAAGCAGCCCACGTGCTGATTTTATTTCCTGCACTGCTTTGCCATTATGCCGACCTTATTTAAGCTGGTAACATATGTTCAATTTTCCTCATTGGAATCAGGATACAGAAGATACCAAGAAAAATGAAGTCAAGTTTTTTTACATTACCTAGCAACAAAGCAAGCAAGCAAGCTACAATAGCTAGTTCAAATCACGTTTGGTGTCCAAGCAAAGGTGCTGTTTATTTGACATCTCCTCTTTCTTAACATATGCATATGCACATTCAATACAACCACATGTTCTTTTTGGAAAATGATACACTATGAATCTCCTGGGCTAAAATTATATTCAAAACACATTTATACTTAGATGTTCATTTTTCAAATTCAAATTCAAATTCAAATTAAAATTAAAATTAAAATTTTATTTGTCACATGCACAATCATACATGGTACAATATGCAGTGAAATGCTTATGCAGCCATTCACAACCACAGGTAAGTTAGGGCAGAATAGGAGGGTAGGTTGTCGAGCCTTTTTAACCATAAAATTGATATGGAATGTCCATATTACATGATCTTGTAATATAGATTTCAGTGTAAATAAATCAGTGTACATTAAAAGGATGACTCAAGAAAATTTGCCAATTGCAAACTTAATGACAAAATCTGCTGAATTTAAATATTTGTCCAAATGCCCATTTTTACAAATGTACAAATAAACACATACTTTAATGTGGAAACAAAATGGAATACAGTGATGAAGGAATATGTGTGACAATTACTAGGCAAGAATACATTTATTCAATTATCCTTTATTTTCAACTAATTATTTCTATATGATGGCATTTTTTTATTATAACGGTCTTGATTTCACTGAACTACAGAATCCAACTTTTTTTAAAAAAAAAAAACCTGATTATTTGGTTGCAAGATCCCAATTTCATAGGTATTAATCTATAAACTAATGTTGAATAAACTTTTCCTACTGAAAAAAAAAAGGAAATAATGATGGCAACTTACAGACTTGAGCCCATCAATATAGGACTTCTATAGTGGGATAAATCAAATATTTCATGCTTCTCACATTGTATTTGATCTGGTAAATGTTCACTTATTAAAATACAGAATATGTTCTGAGATGTAACAGTCTGACAAAGATGTCACTTTCTAACATATCCTAAACTCAACCTCTTGGAACAAAAAGTATAGGTTTTTGGTCACTAAAATGTTGCTTTGCTGTGACAAGTAAGATGCATTTATTTCTGAATAAAGGTTTCTAAGTGTTTCTGCCTTGACACTTAAAAAGAGATACCATCAATGTCAATGTTTGAATGTTCTTCTCTCCCATTTCCTCCCCAGGAAAGTTTATTTTGTAGTTTTGCATTGTTCAGTAGATGATATATTTTTTAAAAATCAACATAAAAATAGACATCATTTGTTTGTATCAGGGCATATATGATGCTTGTAGATGATCACAGGTAGATCAATGCAATCTGAAATCTTAAAAGGACCAGAGAGCAAATGATAGGACAACCCTTTCCTAATCAATGGACATCTAATCCCAATAAGAATGTGCAATACTTACAAATGGGCAGTTTGACCTGAATTAGAACTCCTCCTGCTTCTAAGAATACATACCCTCAATTTGCAAACATTTATTTAGCAACAATTTGAAGCTACACAGCACTGACAAAAGGTGACTTACAACTGTTACTCACACTTATATATCTGTAGCACCTCCACAGTCACACAGTCATAATTTGGGCACTTAGTAACCAGCATGATGCTCTCAATTGTGGTCATAAATTGAGGATTACTTGTACCCATATCATGGTGATAACACCCATAACCAGGCTCAGGGTCTCAAGAATGAATGATGTATTCTAGGTAACCCATATTTAAGGGATACCATCAATTCCCCCCTTGCAATTTTAGTTTAAGGATGTAATCCTTTCATTTAAGTTTAGTGACAGCAATGAGTAGATACAAAATGTATCTTTGAGCTCTGCCAAATGCCTGCTCTCACTTGACCAGAGAGAGATCATGGACAATATGCAGCAAGGGTTAAAATGACAATATATATTCATAATAGAAGTCTAATTACAGTGAATTACAGCAAGACCTTTGGTACCTGAATTTTAGGAAAAGAGAAGCAAATTAAAAAAAACTGTACATGAATTCACTTTAACAGATGCTAGCAGTTATCTTTGGTACTTAACATTCAAAGTATAGTATAAATATTTAGATAATGGTGAACAGTTGGGAAAATAAATGGGAAAGAGAGAATGTATGTTATATGTGTATCTCTGTATTTACTGAGGTTTTATTAGCAATTATTTCTACTTTGCTTGTTGCGCCTTTATTCTTGTGTGATTTGTTTAAATAAACTGTCAATAAACATTTTTTTTACTGATAAAGATTAGTATGTGGTGTCCAGTAAGTAGCTCTCCAAATCCTGATAATGTTTTGTTGCAGGGGAGAACACAATCTATAGACATCTTCTTTGATGTCTATAGGCCAGGTCCCCTAATAGTGAGAAGAAAAAAAAACATCTAGAGCACTTCATCATAATTAATCACAATTTTATTTAGCTGCACTGGATAAGTAATATATATGTAGTTCTCAATTTAGAACCACAATTGAGCCCCAAATTTATGTTGCTAAGTGAGAAATTTGTGAATTGAGTTTTACCCCATTTTACAAGTTTTCATTGCCTCATTTGTTAAGTGAATTGCTGCAGTCCTTAAATTAGTAACACAGTAGTTAAGTGAATCTGGTTTCCCCATTTACTTTACTTGTCAGAAAGTCACAAAAGGGGATCATGTGACACTGCAACCCTCATACATGTGAGTCAGTTCTCAAGCATCCAAATGTAAATCACATGACCAGTGTCACAAGTCACTTTTTTTGGTGCTTTGAAAGTCACTGTGTGAACTGTTGCACTTACAACCATTTCTTTAGTGACCATTCAAAGTTACAATGCCACTGAAAAAAAAGTGACTTTTGACAAGTTTTCATGCTTACTACCACTGCATGCTCTCCAGGATCACTTGATCAAAATTCAAGTGCTTGGCAACTGTCATATATCGACAACTGCTGTATCCTGGGGTCATGTAATCACCACTTGTAACCCTTCCCAGCTGGCTTTCAACAAGCAAGGGCAACAACCACAAAATTCACTTAACAATGCAGCCATTCATTCCACAATTGTGGCACAAAGGTTGTAGGATGGGGCATAATTCAGTTAACAGCTGTCTTGCTTAGCAACTGAAATGTTGGGGTCCGATGCTTAGCAATGGAAATGCTGTGGTTGTCAGTCAAGGACTACCCATATAGTACATAACAAATGTGCATCATCAATGGTGGCCAATCAAGACAAAGCATATAATGTATTGATCTATTAGTTTTACCTTTTACATTTATCCAGCAATCTCTTACCATAAATCTTCCCCAAGCTGCCAACATTCTTCTTAATCAGACTGACTTTGCCATCTACTTGCTAGAAACAGAGAAGCACATTTAAAAACAAAATAAATAAAAATAAAAATGAACCAACAAAACCCTTAAAGATGCAGGAAAGTGATCAAGTGTAAAGTCATTTCTTTGCCTGCGAAGAATTAATGAAAAGATGAGACACAATGAGGAGGGGGGGGGAAGACTGCCAGGCATGGTCAATTGATTTTTATTGAATATATTAAATGATCAAAGAGACAAGGGAATTAATGGGCTAATGGGCTAGTACTTGGTTTGCATAAGCTGTAGCCATTTATTTGAAGCTTAGAGTAAGTCAGACTCCATCAATATCAGCCTGAAGATACAGTAAGTTTGATTTCATGTCATTAATTTTCAGTGACCACACAGGTTAACTGGTCTACAGTTATTGTTTAATCTTGACTGTTCATTTTTTTTTTAAAAAAAAGCTTTTAATGGAAATGTGTGCTTGTAAATTTTAAAAGATACACCTTATTTTATTTTATTTCACAATGTAGAAGGGGAAAAGCCACTTTAAAGATTTTTTTAAGGAAATTGTATAATCTTATTGTATAATCTAAAAAATAGCAAATTTGTTGTTAATCTAAAAAATAGCAAATTTGTTGTTAAGAAAAATTCATGTCAAGGTAATTACCAAGATTCCAGCTCAACACTAGGTTTTCTCATGTTCTTTGCACCTGCCAATTGGATTACTATAGTTTGATATATAGGAAGCTGCTGTTAAAAAACCTGCTAGAAATTTTAATTGGTTCAGTTACAGTAACCAAAATGTTTACTGGATTGTATCAGTACTGCAACAATATATTAAAGCTGTATTGGTTAATGACATTTATGAGTGGAGTTTGGTTATTATGTATGAATGGCCTAGACATCTAAAAAGCCACCTTCTCTAAATAAAATGTGTCTCCCTACATGACCAGGAAAACTTTCTAGTCCCTCTTATTGCAAGACATTCTCAGTGGAGCCTTCTTTCCAAGGCTGTCACTTTTGTGATTTTTCAAAATAATTAAAATCCAAAGGATATATTATAGTTGATTGCACAATTAGCTAGATGTTTTAACTGGATTTGGCATTTTTATCCACCTATTGAGTCCTTCTCAAGGACCTGGGATATTGTTTGATGGTGTTAGAGGTATTGTTGCAGAAAGTAAGCAGTTCAAAGTAAAACCACCTTTTGCAATTGACCAACAGTGATTTTGTCAATACCAATAGAGTTCAAATAATGCTGATCATGTCAATCTCAGAAAATTTCAAATTATATCTAAGGCATCTTTTAGTATTTTTTTTTTTAGCTTTGCTTTCTTTGGTCACAGTCGTTCTACTTCTATTTGTAGGTCTTTGTAGTTTGATATTTTTCTCTTTCTTTTCTCTTCTGGTTTCCAATGGGTCTCCAATGTCCATTAGCAAGACATTTTTGTCTTTCTTATTAACAGTTGTTAAATCTTGGGTGTTATATGGCAAGTGTTTGTCTGTTCTAAAATCTCAGAGGACTTTACCCTTTTCATTTTATATTTGTCAATTTTTTGGTCCCATGCCCACTAAAAAACTTTATGTAGAGCTGGATTCCTGGTTACTATTTGGACATAACAATGTGCTTTTAATTAATTAATTCTGGTCAGCACACAAAGTTAAAAAAGAACAGTACCACAAACAAATTTATAACAGACAAAAAAACATTAGAAACTTTTAAAACCATTAAAATCATAAAACAATTTGCAGGAGAGCACAACCAATTTTATTTGTAATAAAACAGAAGTAGTTTGCCACTGCCTTTGTCCAGGTTTCTCTAATATCCCAACTTAAATAATTCTCCAGGCAAAATAACACGAGTAGGCTGGGCCTTCCATTTTTCCCATGGTGAAAAATCAATTTTTACACTTAGAATTTAAGTTCTACAGGACAAATGCTCAAAGTCACCCACTTAGGACAGTAGTATTTAACTTTTTTTGTTTTTTGTTTATCAGAAGCAACTGACCCTTTGATTTAGCTTATTTACTTTTGAAATTAAACAGAAAGAAATGTGTTTTCATAAAATTAATTGTTTGCATATTGGAAGAGTGTCAAGCAATTATAGATGCCCGAAACAACTAAGAAGTATGTAATATCTTTGGAGTTCCCTGTGCTTTGATATTGCGCCTTAGTTTTTTCTACTGAGTCAACCTCATTTCCATACAGTTTGACCTCTGTATTGATCATGAACCACATCAAAGACAATCTCCTGTGCTAAAAGATTAATTACAATGAACACAAATGTGCTATAGAATTCTCTGAGGGAAACACTGATTTATTTTAAATAATGTATTAATATAACATTAAGATACAGTTTTATGATGATCAAAGTTCAGAGACAAACAAGCAAATATAAAATAACATTAAGACATCAATCATATAAAAATAATCTTAAAAAAGATTCAGGCTTAGGAATTAACTGGCTTTCTAAAAAGAAAAAGATAAATGAATGCTCATTCTACATCAGTTATGCAATTGCAGAAAAATGGTAAATGCAAAGCAACATTTTACTATGTAACAAGCATGCATCAAATCACAATGTTTACTAGTATTTAGTATTTATTAAATTTATATACCACCCCCTCTCCCTAGGGACTCGGGGCGGTGTACAGCAGATAAAAACACATAGACAAAAATCTAAAAAACCAGTTAAAATCATTAAATGAGCTGATAATTTAAAATACAATTAAAGTTAAAAAGTTAAATTAAGTTATAAAATTTTAAAATTATACTAACAAATTAAAATAGCCCTGAGGTGTCAGGCCAGGCCGGCTAGCTGAAAGAGATGGGTTTTCATACTCTTTATGCTTTGCATCTAACAGTGACTAGTTAAGATGAACTATACAAAACCTTATTACTGTAGAATCCCATGAAAAATCTTAGCAGCTGTGATCAGTTTAATCAGGATCAGACATATAGTAGAGTAGAAAGATCTGATACCCTCTTCCCCAACAACTATAAAGATTCCACAACAATTTCTTAAGCAGCTGCATAAAATAAGGCACACAGATATATTAGTTGCGTATTTACAAAAGCTGCTTTGCTCCTGCAAGAGAGATGATGGATAATTTTGCTTGTATTACATTCTTAAGAAGCCTAAGCAAATATACTTTCAGGATTATTCTGTGACTTTGAATTCTGGATGTAATATTTCCCTGAACTTTACAGAATAGTTCTTAGCTCAGAAGCTGTAGATGGATGGACAGATGGACAGACAAACACATATGGCAGATAGACAGACAGACAAGAAATTACATAGGCATATGTATTATTTCTTATGGGTGAGTTTTAAATGGATGGAGAATGAAGAAATGTGTAAATTGGTAGAAAATGGAGAAACTGGTAAAAAGGGACTTGAGAGTATATGCAGGAGTAGAATAGATTGAATGTATATTATAAAGCACTCTCATCTACAGGTTATGTGTCATTTAGCACTCACATTATAATCCAATGTGTATTGATAAAGGCAAAAAGCCTTTGTATTTCTGGAATGTGTTTACAGTTTTATAACATGGAGAAAATATTAGGGCGTTTTCCCACCTTGAACTTCCTTTATAGTGATTTGTTTAGTAATACTTACATTCCTTCATTTTATGAAGGTTTCTGAACTCTTTCCCATCATATCTTGCCTGGTCACTCAGTGATTTCAAACTATTTTTTCTGTTCTTTCTAAATGCTGTAATATATTTGTGTGGTATGAAGAACACTATCAATGAAAGCATAGTTGTGTGACACTTGGGAAAGGAAGCAATATATAGGTCATATCATCTAAAACTGGAAATTTAGATTTAGAAGGGTGGAAAAAGACAACTGGGTTTGGTTTGTATGCAGAAGTATCCATTCTACTTGATATTTATTCAAACAGCAGTAAATGTAATTATGCTACTCCTTATGGTGGTTATTGTCCAAAAACATGCACATCTGCTACAATAAAGCAATCTGCCAGCTCTGGGGAAATATCACTTAGGAAAACATGTAATGCAGAGAAAGCAATTTCCAGCAAAGTTGTTTGCTCAACTAAAACCAACATATTGGAGGTAAGAAAGTGTAGATGAGAAACTGAAGCAACAAGATCATGTGTATATTGGAACATGACTGTGTGTCATTTTAAAATGTATAGAAAACAAGTTTTTTTGAGTGCATAAATCTTTTAAATACTGACACAAGTGGTAAAAGAACATATAGTTAAACTACACATAGTTTTTGACTTTTACAACAATTCATTTCGTAACCATTCAAAGTTATAATGGCACTAAAAATAACTTATGGCCATTTTTCCCACTTACAACCATTGAAGCAGCCCTATTTTTACACTTACAATCCATTGAAGTCACATGATCAAAATTCAGATGCTTGGAAACTGGTTCATATTTATGACAGTTGCAGTGTCCTGGTTCATGTGATCACTGTTCGTGACCTGACAAGCAAAGTTAATGGGGAAGGCAGTTTCACTTAACATGTTACTAATTTCACAACTGCAGTGATTAACAGCTGTGGTGTAAAATGGAACAAAATTCACTTAACAATTGTTTCACTTAGTAATAGAAATGTGGTTGTAAATCTAGGACCACCTGTATTCAGTTATCATTTTTGGGTTAATGTTAGATAGGATGTGCCACCATTTCTAAAATTTGAATGTTGATTTCCTTGTGGATCTTACTGTTGCAAGACAGTAAACACAATTTTTATTTGAAAAAAAAACAGTTTTCATCTACAGGAATGAGAATTGTGATTTGTAATTAGGATTTTAAAGGCTACTGGAATTGGTTGGAGGACCAGTCCAGAATGACAAAAGAAACTGCCCAGATTGTTCTAGAGGAAATGATATCTAAACTGATGCATAGATGTCAAGTGAAATTGAAAATGAAGCATTGTTCTTCTGAGGCATGGGAATTATGAAGACATCTGTTACATTTCTGTTTTTCTGTAGAATAGGATGAAATTTGCAGTCTACTTAAGGAGTTACCAAGGAATATGCTCTGTCAAACTTCAAAGAAATGTAAAAGGTTTCATACTGCACTCCTGTACATTTTAATACATTTTAGTGCTTTGGGAACAGAAGTTGTAATGCTAAAAGTCTCTATGGTAAGCAACATAGCATGCTAAATTTCAGGCAAATGTTGAAAAGAAAGGACTAATTGTAAGGAATTATTATTTTTGTCCCTTTCTGAATCCAGCAAAGCTCTTTGGTAGATATATAGCAAAGTTCAGATTGATATGAACTTTGAAATGTCATTCTTGGTGTAATTGAAAATCTGAGGGGAAAAAAATTAGCTAATTGTTTCTTTGGGGGATATGAATAGAGTTGTCTCAGCCCCAAAGCAAACCTCTTAGATCAGTGTTTCTCTTGACAACTTTAAGATGAGTGTTCTTCAATTCCCAGAATTCCCCAGTCAGCTTTCACTGTCTTAGATTGTGTTCCACAATGACGATAAATGGATGACCACTAAATTGCAGCAAAAAGTTAGAGCTTTGTCCATCTCTTTTTACGGTCATGTAGGGGATGGCTAACCCAGGAATGCTTTAGATATAGGCAGCAGATGTAATCACAGGAATAAAGTCTGAGAAAGTTTTTATCTCTGTTTCTGCCAAGAATTTGCCTCTGTTTACCATCTTCATTTCAATGCTTTCATGGCCAGCTCTGTGAGACAGAATTTTAGAGTGGAACTTGCTCTGTTAAGGAAAGAAGAAGAAAATCTTAAAATAGCAGAATAACAGAGTTGGGAGGGATCTTGGAGGTCTTCTAGTCCAACCTCCTGCTCAAGCAAGAAACCCTATACCATTTCAGACCAATGGCTGTCCAATTTCTTCTTAAAGACTTCCAATGTTGGAGCATCCACAACATCTGGAGGCAAGTCTTCCTACTGAATAATTGTTGATCTGGATGATCTGAAATGATCTAAAAATAATCTGGAAAAGATGTTTAAATTATTAAAATGCTTCCTGTGCAGCATACCTTGAAGTTAGAATGAGTTTTATGATATAATCTATAATTTAAGTCATTAACAAGGATTTTAACTTTTGAAATATTGTTTGCTATTTGCTGCTTTATTTATGTGAGCCTTGTCAAGGCAACTCAGTGTGCTATTTGAGTAATTGACTGGATCTGTTGAATTGTCATAGCCTATGACCAAAGAAGGGTAACAGTGGAGTAACTGTTGGTGATTGATGGTTTCACTAGCAAAGGTGAGGGCAGAAGTTTCATGTAGCTGCACCCTGAACGCTATGAATGATAAGTCTTGCTCTAGAAGAGCTAGTGAGGGTTATAGCAAGGTCAAAGCCAATTGCAAGTGGGAGTCTGGACACAGTCCAAGACTGGTCTATCAGCCACAACTGGGCTGTCACATAATTATATGCTTCTAGTTTACGCTGGGCAGAATTTGGTCTGGGAGCAGCTTTTACCCAATCTCTGTTTCAAAATTGTGAGACCCTTGACACTGACCTGGTTATTGTCAGCCACCCACTATAAAATGTCTGCTGCAAAATGCTTTGCTATTGATGAAGAAAATAAACTTTTACAATGATTATATGCCTATGATTTCCTTGGTGCTGGTCACCAAAATCTGATTTTGTAAATTTCTTAATTATGTCTTAAAAATCACAGGCTATCCCTATACCAAAAATCGACCGATGCATTCCCACAGGTTCCATTGTTGGGTCAATGTTGCCTGATAGCCCCGAGGGTACGAGCCTACTCTGTGGCTGTGCCCTCCTTATGGAACAAATTGCCCCCTAAGATTCGGACCATTACGGACCTCCG
>JANHFJ010003560.1:150536-160939 GCA_032468195.1 Cerberus rynchops
AGAATTCTGGCTCAGGAATTCTGGGAGTTGAAGTCCATGAGTCATGAAAGAGCCAAGGTTCCCGACCCCTGCTATAAACTATTCATAATGCAAGCGATTTTTTGTTTGTAGGAGTTGAGCCTAAGCCCCTTTTTTTCCTTATTCAGGCTCTAATAATTACCAGGCACCGTAATAACATTTTGGTATCGTCTATTCAACATAGGATTGGAGATGTAATGTTGAGTATTACCTGCACTCTATTTATACCCGATCTTAGGTGATCTTTCCCAATGGCTTCAGGCAGATATTCATATGAGCAGGGAGTGTTAACTGAAATGCATCATACAATGGAGGATGAGCTTACAGCTTGATCTTCCATCCCTATCATCACTGATTATAATTGCCTGCTTAGGAAGGAGTAACCATTATAAATCAGTGCCACAAACTCTTCTAATGTAACAAAGCTAACAACGCTGGTGGCAGATCCAGTAATCAGTAAATAAATGATAAAATTTGCTTCTATAAAATGTAATGACAGCTGCCAATCTTGATGTTTTCAAAAGGAAAGATCACAGAACACCACTACAAATGTCTATGAATTATGATGACAACATACAGTATCTCCAATATCAGAAGCAAGAAACCTCTGAAGATCAGTTGCTGAGAACACAAATAGCAATAGCAATAGCACTTAGACTTATATACTGCTTTATAGTGCTTTACAGCCCTCTCTAAGCCGTTTTACAGAATCAGTATATTTCCCCGAACAATTTGGGTCCTTATTTTACCCACCTCAGAAGGATGGAAGGCTGAGTCAACTTTGAGCCTGATGGGATTTGAACCAGTACTGCACTCTAACCACTGTGCCACCGAAGTACAAGAGTGGAATGGAGAGTTCTATGCTATGCTTGTCATCTTCTGATGCAATTATGTGAAAGCTATTCTCTTGTTTACTGAATATCTTTATCCATGGAACCTATCAAAGTTTGATGAGGGTTTTACTCATATTGAATGATTGAAAAAGAACTCCAAAGTTTAGTGCTTGTTTCATTTATTTCAGAGAAAATAAACAGACTTGCAATATACCACTATGAAAAAAATATGCCTCCCTTTAATTGGTTCAATTAAATAGGTTCAATTAAAGGGATAACTATGGCCAGTTATATGAGTTCTTCATTTAGCAATGGCCTGATTTGTGCAAACGATGTCCTATATAAATTTCACAAGGTTTCCCTATATACCACAGGGAATTAATGAAGTTATCACCACAAAGATTCTAGAAATCTTATCTAGTAATTAAATGTAATTGTGATTAAATTTCTCAATATGTTATTTAAAAATTCATTGATGCCTATCAGTCTCGGAAAAAAGTATATAAAAATTTCTAAAGCTCCAAAATTCCACCAATTCATGGCTAAGAGACTTGTCTTGAAATGGAGAAAACTTCAAGCAATAATGACTCTTCTTAAATGTATTCATCTTATCAAAATCATTCCAAGAGGGTAGGTAGCTCAGGACATCAGAAAGGACTCTAGAACAACATCCAGGTATCTGCAAACTTTACTTGCTTTGGTTAAACAAAGTTTATGATTCCATTGTCAAAGAAGCACTGGATAAAAATGAGAGATCAGCAAGGTAGAAGCAATTACTGAGAATAACACTGATGATCATCTCATATTTGATTCTCCAGTTTCCTGGAGAAAAGTTTTATGGAATGATGAATCAAAAAGACTTTGTATCTAAATAAAAGGAAAGACTATGTTCTAAGTTTGATCCTCATACCAACTTGTGAAGTGTGAAGATGACAAGGTTTGGGGATGATTTGCTGCCTCAGGACCTGGACCTGGATACGGTGCCATCACTGAAGGAAGCATGAATTCTGCTTTGTGTCAAATAATTCTATAGAAGAGTATCGGGCCATCTGTCCATCAGCTGAAGCTGAAGTGCAAGTGGATCATGCAGCAAGACAATGATCCCAATCATACAAGCAAGTCTATAAGAGAATGGATGAAGAAGAACAATTTCAATGTTTTGGAATGGCTAAGTAAAACTCCAGATCTAAACCCCACAGAGATTTTGCACCAAGATCTGAAAAAAGAATTTCATACTAGAGAGTTTGCTATAGAATGGTAGATGATTTGAGAATCTGATCACTAATTACAGGAAGCGGACAATGGCAGTTACTGCAACTAATGGTAATATAACCAATCACACTTTTTTAACATTGGTACACTGCATGTTGAATAATTTTGTTTACAAAATAAAAGAAACAAGCACCAACAAATGTTGATAACATTTGTTTTCGTAGACTCAGTTTCTGTACTAGTTTAACGTACATTAATTTCTAATAACTTTCAGCACCAATACCAAACCAATGTTATGATAAATGTTTTTTCACAGAACTGTAGACATCTAGTTATTTTGTCAGGAATGTTCAACTTCTATTTTTATTTATTTTACAAATTTATAACCTGCCTCAATCTTGAGAGACTTTGAGCAAGGAACAAACATGGAAACTGAATATAAACTATTAGAATTATATAAAAATCATAATTAAAATCATAGGCACTCTTACAGTCACTAATCTAATCATCCACTGGAACATGTACTGGAACAAAAATGTATTCATTGTTTATGAAATACCAGTGGGATCTGGTATTTCCCAGGGAGAGAAAATTGGGAGTCACCACAGAATGGGTCTATTGCCTCATCAACAGTTAATGTATTTTTTGAGGTGGATCTGAAATATTCCCATTTTTATCAGATAGAATTCTGGTAAGACATTTCATGGTATTTCCAGTGCTGTTATAAGAGTATGATATTTTTATGCTCATGCCTAGAACAAACAGTTGGTTTATTGAAAACAGGAATGAAATTTTTCATGAGTCTACTGATGTTCTATCAAAATTAATACTGAATCTACAGTTACAAGTGGGTGGACAAAAGCTCTACTCAATGACAATGTAAATAATGTACAAGGTAAGCATTTCAATTGAAAGTATTCTTATTTGTAAGAAAACCTCACTGAAATCAATAGGGCCACTTTTTGGGTAAACGACCACTGTAACTGCTGATTCTGAACAAGCAACAATAAAATTAGGACAGAAGTGATTGGTACATCAAAGTATTTAGAGCACAAATTTCAGATGATAGATTTTTTAATTGGCTGGCAATAGTTTCATGAGAATTCAGTGAGATGTCAAGGGATCTACGACAAATAATTTTATGTCATGTGATCAATAATGCTTATTCTACCATATAGTCAGACTTCCTCTGCCCTTAAAATAAAAAAGAACTGTATAAAATTATAAAAGATAATGTATATGGGCAACAAATATGTAAATAAATAATTCTACTTTTCAGGTTGAAAAGTATCAAGAATTCAGAACGGATGTTCCTAGATTTATTTTTTATTGAACTGCAGTGATCCAAATACATTCACATCATGAAGTAATTCCTTTTGAATTAAATGAATTCTATTATAATGGAATGACTGAGAGACTTGAAAGAATTGCTTACAAATGCACATGGGGGGGGATTGCTAAGTCTAAATTAAGATGTCGGCTATGAAGTTTCCAATAGGACCTTGACATGACTGTTGACCTACTCATGACATGATCACACCAATAAGGATTTGGAATTCTATTAGTATTACCAGAGGAAAAAAGTCAAGGAGTCATCAGGAAAACAAATCTATATCTGCTACTCCATCAGCCAATTACTGTTGTTAAAGTGGAATTAGATGGGTATTGACAATGTGAAGGGGATAAGGATTAAACAGATGACTGAGTATACAACTAGCTACATTGCCATGCTTTGCTGCATAATTTAAAAAAAAACTGTCTGAGAAAGTAAAAGAATGTTTCGCATCAGGATATTATTATGAACTTCAAAATATCCTTGAAAAGAATAAGTATTTATATAGTATAACAACAGAAGATAATGAATAAAGAACTACACAAGAGTGCCCAATAAATTAATGTTAATTTGATATCACCAACAATTACCTAATGCTCTTAGGGATTCTGACTAATTTTCAATAATTACAATATTCAAGTGATTTCTTTCAATTGTACTCAAAGGTGTCTGAGAGATATGAACTTAATAGTGAATTTCACATCTTTGGTATAGGCAGGCAATATGATGACTCATGTACAAAAGTGAAGCATCACAATGGCACAACATGCTTCTCTCATTGCGTCGAACCCTTCCCTGCAGTAAAGCACTGCCTCAGATATATGTATTGCCCTTCACAAGATATCATAAATTCAACAATGGCAATAAATTTACTTATATAAGCCAAAGTTTAGGAGTAATTACAGTGGAGTTAGTTCTGTTTTTACATTAAAATAGAAACAAACGTTTTCAAACTCTTCAGTGGAAGAAAAGAGAATCTGAGGCTGAAGTTTTTATTCTTTATTACCAATTGCCTAGTGTGACATGTGAAAGGGAAGGCAGAAGAAATTAAGAACTACATTTTCACAATCATATATATAACATGTATCTGGCTAACATATTTGGCTCATTTACACCAGGATGGAAACATTGCTAATGATTCCTGTTATCGGCAAGTTTTTCTGCTATTGGGAAATCAATTGCATTGACAAGTATAGTAGTTTTCTCCTTGCAATTATTCAAAGTTATGACAGACCCTAAAAAAGGGACTTATGACCCAGATTTGAAGTTATGATGTCCAGTCCCTCCCACAGTCACAGTTGCATTTTGAGCACTTGGAATGCGGCTGGGTTCTAAGGTCAATGGGACCGTGATTTAAGAAGTTTTTGCTAGAATCCAGCATTTACTTCTGGTTTCCGGCAAAAAAAATGCCCCACAGCAATCAATGGATTCATTTAACAACCAGTATTCACTTAATGACCACAATATTTCCTTTATGATTGCCAAAAAAAGTTGTAAAACTGGGCACAGTCACTTGATGACCCACTTTACGACCATCATCATTTACAACTGAAATTATGGGCTTAATGATGGATCAAAAGTCAAAATAAAAAAAAAAACTTTTGTTCTTTGCTTCTTTTTGTATTCAAACCAATTAAATCACAATTTTGTTTTTCCTCAATTGTGTGTTCCAATTGTATTTTTTTTCTTTCTTGGGCAGGACATGTTTTTTAAAAAGTATTACAATGATGAATATAGATTGAGTAGCTTTATAAAAATGGTAATTAAAATCTGTTCTATGGGTTCAGTTTGAATGTTTAAATGATAAAGTCTAAACTGATTAGAGGTTACTTTAAAGGCTAAACTGCAGAATTACACATTAGTTAAAGTGTTAATGCTTTTATAAAGAAATAGATTAAAAAGTAATGAAATATTATCCAGATATTTTACTTGTTGAAATGTTGTACTCCTGACTTATTTGATGAGTTTAATAGAGTGACATGAACAATGGGACTGAAGTTCCTACTTTCACTTTCTTTCTCTCTTAAGGATTTGATTCATAAACCAACATTAAATTCTGTTTTGGACATCGAGTAAAATAATTGAAAAAGGAAGACAATTAATGAAAGTACCGTCAAATAATAAGTTGTGGTTGCTAAACAATGGATTTACCAAACATGAAATGAATATCTAATCTATCAGATGTTCTAGACTAGAATATTTCTAGTTACATTTCCAAAAGAAATGGGGGTTATTTTCTCTCTATCTACGGGAGGCCCACTTCTTCTGCTTGCTTGTAGCAGAGCAGAAGGCCACACAGAATGACATTGCTGCTCTTGTGAGACAAAAGGGTGGAGCTGCCCCACACACCTTGCACTAGTTTACCTCAGGGCCCCTGCAGCCAGGCCATCCATGCCATGACATCTGCCTCATCTCGCAGCCGTGGCACCAACAATCCAGCCAGCTTCCTGCTCTGTTAAGGCTGTGTGAGCAAGCAGAAGTGGGTCAGCAGCATGCAGGATCCTGCTACACATGGTTCCTGGTGCTGCCGCACTGAGGCAGGTGTCAAGGCTGTCAACCCTGAAGCTGACATATGTGTAGCCATGTTTTTCTTGTATTCATTTTTTTAATTCTTTCTTTGCTTTCTTAGTTACTTTGTAAGGGGATCAAAGGTGTTTTAGGCTTGCCACATTCTAGTAGCAGGAAAGGGCGTAATAGAGATAAAGAGGATTGTTATGACTAGGTGGCATTCTTTTCCGTGGGAACAGAGAATGTGCCTGCAGATATCTGAAGGTAGAGATTGGAGTCATCGGACAGATGGACTGTGGCTGATTGGATAATATGACTCTGGTGGGAAGTTTCAAACTTTTGCTTTTTACTGGGTGTAATTCCGGGATTTGGTCAGAGCCCAAATTACATCGAGACTTTGCCAATTTCAGATATTCCTAATAAAAAAGACTTTGTTGGAATATGGCTGCTTTGGACTGTTCATTCTGGAACGTATTACTTGGAAGAGGTTGACATTGGCATGGATGGCCCGGTTGCGGGGGCCCTGAGATAAGCTGGTGCGGCATTGGTGAAGCAGTTCACTTCATGGCCATGGGTCCATGAGCAACCAGATGGCAATTGGTCGGCTGTGCAGCCTATTAAGTAGGGCTTATTTGGGGACAGAGTTTATATTAGGTGCACATATAAAAACATGCTAGGGCTTATTATCTGGATAGGTCTTATATTCAGGGAAACAGGGTAGTAACATAAAATTTGTTCAATATATTTCCACAACCTTAACCTTTTTTCTCATTGGCTTGATGTACCGAAGCAAGTCCTAAGGAGATCTTATGTTCTTTTGACTGATTGTAGTATACTCTGGTTAATATTATCTAGCATGATACAGAACCTATTTTTCTATTTTGAGAACCTAGGCAAATTTCAAATTTACTTTATGTATTAATGTACACTCACTGGCCTCACTTGGCTACTCAAGCTATGTGACTTTGAAGGGTGAGAGGATATCAACAATATTTGCTTCATACTATGTACATTCTTGATTAACCAAGAGAAACGATAAGTAATTACTCTGAACATTCATACAATAGTATTTTAGGATTAATTTTCAAACAAGCCAAACAGATTTTACAAGGTCTGCTACATACAATACTTTATGTAGTGAAAATGACAGAAATGATAACATTTTAAATAAACTTTGTGGCACTCTTTCAGTTATTCAATGAACAAACACCTCTTATTCAACCGTGCAGGGCATCTCCTGTTGATTCAATAAAGTCCCAATTAAATGACAATAAGGCTGTTTGATGGGAAGATGTTCTTCCTCAGATTAATAAAATAAATTACACTTTCATTTTTACTTATTTTTTCTGCTATGAGAGAAAAGACAATCATTTTCCTGATGAGAACAAAATCTGGAAAGTATTGACGTGCTCAAAACTATCCAAAATTTCACTTTCAGAGAATGTCTACTATTTCTGAGTCACTAGTATTAGTTTCCTATGAAGACAAATACTCTCCCTATAGCAACAGTAAGAATGACTGAATGACCCATTTTGTCTTTATTTAAAACATTTATATTTTTGGGCCTCTATGGTGGTCATAAGTTGAGGACTACCTGTACTCCAAACAGTAATACTATGTGGAGTAGATTTCTCTTGGAATTCAATAATGTCACACAAAAAAAAGACGACAGGGGAAAATAATTAAATTAATTCTGAATTATCCAAAGATGCTAGTTTTTTGATTATCTGACCCATCAATTCTTTTGTTTAAACAGCTAACATATATAGACAATTATTTAATGGGGCAGCATGTCCATTACAAATATTAAAGAGAATTATATCTGTGTGAGGATAAGAGGACATTTCAAAATTCTAATACTTACTAAGAATACAAGGTAAAAAGTGAAAATATTTAATACAGAAGTAAGAAGTACAAATATAAATGTAAATTAATTCACACAATTAAATCCTTTTAACTTACTGTAAAGTCCTTTCACTTAATACTGGCACAAAGATGTATAAATCAATACATTCAGAATGGGTGATATATTTTAATTTAAAAATACTCAAACTGTAGCAGAAAATCTATACATTCAGCACAAATAATAAAAAATGTATGCATTTTGCAATTTAGTATCAAAATATTACAGGTCATTGTTTGCACTGCAAATTTAATTTCTTTTTAAAAAATTATTGATCTCCCTAATTGTTGACTTTTGCAATCACTAAAAAGAGGGAACCTATTTTTCTGAATTTAGTAATCAAATATCTCAAAGATTAATAGATTCTAAGTCTATTATACTAAACTCAAAAATGCAGTGCTAAATGAACTAAACTTAAGCTTATCTCATAATTTTGAACTTTACTCTGAGTATTCTGTATTTTGTGCTCTACCTATTTTTGGAATTTTTTTAGTAAACATGTACAATTATATCCAGTGAAATTACATAGTATTAATTTGAAAAATATATAATATTAATTCTAACTTCTGGGATCTTATCCCAGCATATTTTGATGCTGTTAATTATTTTTGCAGATGCCATGAATATAAGGCACAAAGCAAATTAGAGTTTCATAGGTCATGGTCAATAATTCTGGGAGGTTTTTTTTAAATATCTAGAAACCAATACTGTAAGACATCCCAAGTAATTCATATTCCTTAGGTAGTAAGTGAATGACTTTATCTTTAGCTGTCATCTCCAAAAAGTTTCAGCAATTTTATATTAAACATGATCACTATGACTTGTGTCAATCAGAGTAACTATCAGGGTAAAGTTTTTGATTAGTGAAAAAACTTGGAGGCAATAACATCCTTTTATTTGGTTTATACAATGGCTGAGTACAACAGTATAATTGCTATTGCTTCCATTAAAAGAAATAAAATGTTCTTTTAAATAATTTGGGTTTTTTTACAAAAATATTTACATAAAAGGATAGTAGGCCTACAGACAGCATTGGACCATCACTGTACCTAATAACAAAAAAGATCAGATAACCTGGATAAGATTTAAAATAATTTTAAATAATTTTAAATTATTCAGCTTTATATAATTATTTTAATTGGTTTTTTAGATTATGATGTATGTATGTTTTTTGTCTGCTGTTCACTGCCCCAAGTCCCTCGGGAGAGGGGGCGGTATACAAATTTTGAAATTAAAATTAAATTAAATTAAATAAACGAGCTATCTTTTCCTTAATATTATTTTCTTTCAATAAATCTGTGATAAAAAAAATTATCCAAAACACTTTAAATAGGCTTCAAGTGATTATATGTCAGGCATTTTGCCAAGGGACAGACCATTAAAGTTTTCAATGATCATTTCCACACTGATGAACATGTCAAGACAGATCTTCTCAGATAAAACAAAGAGTTTAAGTGAGGTCATAAAGTCTTTCTTTTCACAAGCTATGGGCGCTTCAGCTCCATCAACATTTTTCTAGAGCAATCAAGGAACATTGTGAGTTTATATTTAATTAGGCTGATGCCGATAGAATTTCTCTGAACTGCTACTGTGTTCAAGTTTTGTCCAATTTGATTAATTTAGCATAATGGTGAACTGATTCTATCAATTTAACTATAATAATTTGTTTGTGAAAGTCAAAACCATTTGGCCTATGTGTGTGTGTGTGTGTTTTCTAATATGGAATAAAAATAAAGGATAGCTACTTTAAAACAGTATTGCAGTTCTTAAAGGCATTCTCTCCTGTTTATTTGAAAGGATCTTTTTTTTGAAACAAGGAAGTAATATAAAATTGGGAGAAACATTTTCATAAAAATAGCACATTCACTAATGTAACTAATAAGTAATGATTTATAAATCCTACTTTATTGTTAAGAGAACTTCACTTATTCAGTAATTTTTTAAAAAAAAATGCATTTCAAGTTATCACAAGATTTCCTATGAAAAGAAAAAATTGAAAACAGAAAATGGATAAGGAAGAGGCTCAAAATAATCCTGACTTGATTCTAACCAGAATAAGAAAGGACAGAAGGGAATTCTGGGAAGCCTTCAAGACTGTTATTGTTTCCTACAATAGAGTTCCAATGGTCCTTATTGCAGTGGTGAAATTCAACTGGTTTTACTACCGGTTTGGTGCATGCGCACTTTACCTTAATTATTCAGCTCATATATCATATGAACTGGCAAGCTTAACAGACAATTCACTTGTGTTTTCTTTTTTCCTCCAATGAAGATTCTGGGTCTGCAAATAAGCAGGATCTCATCTTACACTCTGGAAGAAGCTGATATGTAAATGTAGCATATGGACCATACTTAAAAATTCTCCTTTTGCCCTCATTATCTGTCATGGGCATTTAATCCTAACATATATCCGTCAAAGTATTTCTTTTTCCCAAATTCCTGGATGTGTGTAAATCACATTACTACAATTCTAAAATAATTAGAAAAACATTATTAATGAACAGATTTTATTTATTTTATTTTATTTATTTATTATATTTATAAACCGCCCCTCTCCCGAGGGACTCGGGGCGGTGTACAGCCACCAATAAAAACA